>PVJN01003428.1:0-100718 GCA_004026805.1 Lasiurus borealis | reverse complement strand
TTTCTCCTCTACTCGCTGCAGGATCTCGGGGAGTTATGGGTAGGGTGGTCGGATAAAAGAGGACGCCCAGTTAAATCTGAGCCTCAGATAAACAACAAATAACGTTTTAGCATGTGTATGCCCCATGCAATATTTTCTGTGTTTTATTTGTTAAACCTGACGACCCCCCGAAAAGAGCACTCTAAGCCTACCTATTTGCATCTGGGGAGTGTAATAATCACCTCATAGGATATATCTAAAGGGTGAATGAGCTCGTATAGGCCAACCCCAGTATCAGGACAAGTAAGTGCTCAATATCTAGAAGTTAAGTGAATGGCCACTCCAATCACCGGTTTGATATAACTTAATTTAATAAAGTATCACACTGAAAAGGTTCTACTGTACTTTCTACATTTCAACCTCGCCAAATGCATAATTCTGAACCAAGACAAACTCAGGGCAAAAGGATGGCACTTATGTACCCTCTGCGACTCCCAAATCCAATCAGAAAACCTGTTGACACAAACACGGGAGCCACCTCATTTCATGAGTCAATTGTTATAAAAGCTACCGTTTATCAAACATTACCTTCTCTCATCTTCACAACAATTCTGTAGGAAAACATAATAGGACCCATCTTTTACAGCGAGGAAGACAGATTAAAGTTGGACAGATTGTCCCAGATCACACAGCTGTGCTAGAACCAGGAGCAAAACCACGCCCACTCCCGGTCCAGGCCCTTCCCCTGGGGGCCACGCTTCAGGTCATGGAAACCGTGTGTGAGATTTCAGGCCTGCCTTTAAAATTCCTCATTTCCTTTTTTTTTTTCCCAATTAGAAACTATTCCCACACAATTGTAGAAGCTGTGAGTGCCTCTGGCACAGACGCACAGAAATGCTTAGGAAGAAAAATAGTCTATAAAGCCATGATCCTTATTTATCCATACAATTTTTGAAGCAGATTCAAAATTTTCTCACAGGATGCACAGCAGCGCAAAGCAAGGGAAGAGCAGCAGTGGCTTCGCAGTGAAAGAGCCTCTTGGTGGTGCCCGGCTGGCTCACCATAACTCTTTTTTTTTATGTGAGAGATATAACTATACATCATTATGATACAGAACGTGTCCTATAAGTCACATACTGTTGTCACATAAATCAGTTTGGAGTTCCCCTCCAGTAAAATATCTGACATGCATCAGTGGGCAGCAATTGCCACACATTTGTATGCATCTGAATCCCAAAACAAGCTGAATGTTAACCACATTTAATTTTGCTCTGTTCCATAGGACAGAGAGGCGTCACCCTTCAGCCCAACTGCCTTTTTGAAATGGTGCCTCCTTGATCATTTATTCGTCTCCCCTTTGAGATCTTGGCTTTAAAATAAAATTTCTCATTATTTCTTGGAAAGGCTTGACTATTTATCAGTCACGTCACTTGAGACTTTATAGGTTAGCATGAAAATTTACGGGCACATCAATGTCGGTTGATGAAGATGTCAATATGATTCAAAGGAAAAGCGCTAGGAGCCTGATTTCAGATTGAGCTACCCATGAGCCACCGAGAGAGATCTCTCAGGCAAGATTTTATTCACAGACCCTGTGAGAGAGACCTAGGAGCTTGCAGCCAGCGAACACATGTGAAGAGCATTTCAACTGCTTTTGGTAGAGACTCGGTTAAATGTGAAATTCAACTGACAGTTGGGTTTCGTGAACTCGCAGCCAGCTATAAATAAAGGTACCTAGGTTCATAAATCAGCGGCTGACTGCATCTCCAGCATCAGTTCTGATCAGTGCTAATTATATCATTAACAGAGAGAATTAACCAGAGACATGTAGGCTCAGGGGAGTCCCTAATGGCTGTTGACAGTGACACATATTAAAACAAACATCTACTTTGAGTGCTGAAGCTTTAATTACATTCCCCAAACCCCAGCAGTGACATATCCAAGTCCCCTCCCCACAGCACTCAGAAGGCATGTGTACCCTTGAAGAGAGACACCCCCTTTCCTCTGAACTGTGCGGCTGGTGTAGAAGTGTGAATAGAGGACATTTTCCCCAGGCCTAAATCTGACATCTCAGGGTCAAACAGAAGGCAGACGATATCCACCCAGGGGTCCCAATGTGTGTGGTCGGATGGGAGGTGCATGTGGCTATCCTAACCCAAACCCCTTATCTGGCAGCACTGAACCCCAGAACACTATCTCACGCAGATTGGCCCTATAATGCAAACACAAAGTTAACCCTAAGGAAGGAGGAGTTAGGGAGAGGGGAGAACGGATTCTAAATTATTAAACAAACTCCCCGCCAAACAAAGCTCTTCTGAGCATAGAAAGAGTTGAGAACAACTCTGATCCCCTGAATCCAAAGTCAACAGCCATCAAAGCTCAGATCAAAGAGAGAGTCTCTTACAAGCCAGCCCAGCCCAGCCCAGGGCGTGGCTGAGGAGGATCCAAACTGCCGAGCTCCTTCAGCAGCGAGAGAGGACCCCAGCCTCTGCCAACATCAGGGTTGTTGCCTTAGCCTAGCTGACCGGTGTATCTCTGGGAGAACTGAGGGGCCACAAACCCCCGGGAGGACAGGAAAGGAGATGTGCTCCTCTGAAAATCTAACCCTGAAATGTCTGGGAGAGACGTTTTAGTAACAAAACATGACCTTCGGGGAAATGATGACCTCAAAGGGCCTACACAGAGACACATCACCCCTCTCTCTAGAACAGCGGTTTTCAACCTGTGGGTCTCAAACAGCTAGCAGGGTCTCCTAAGACCATCAGAAAACACAGATATTTACATTAAGATTCATGACAGTAGCAAATTAGTTATAAGTAGTGACAAAAATAATTTTATGGTTGGGGATCACCACAACATAAAGAACTGTATTAAAGGGTTGCGGCATTAGGAAGGTTGAGAACCACTGCTATAGAAGAAAACCAAGGAAAGAGATTGTACTGACAACTCTGGTGTCAAGTTTCAATATGTCACGGAACATAGTACTATCACAACAGTCTAAATTCCTAACCTAAATACCCTGCAGAAATTTAAAAAAAAAAAATCAATTCCTTTGTCACTTTCTTAATGAAACAGAAAGTGGCTGTTCTCCACAACTTCAATAGTGCATTTTTTTTACCCACATTAAAATGTTTACAGTGTCTCCTCTTCAAGTCAAATAACTTCACTACTTTAATCTTTCTCCTTATATTATCATCCTTTGACAACAATTGTGATGTGCCAATTTTTTTTTGTTCTGCCTAAAAGGCACCTCAAATGTAGACGGGACATAGCAACAAGGAGGACCATAGTGTAAACTGGGGAGCAGGAAGGGTGGATGTCTTGTTCACCCATGTATCCTCGGGAATACATCAGGACAGCAGTGAGCACCAAGAAGGTCTGAAAGCAGGAAGGCACACCCAACACAGAAACTCAGATGGCGGATAGTTTTCCAATTCCCGGGAAGACTACAAGAGATGAGAGCACGAAGAATACCAGTTGCTGGGACTATGAGCCCTGGTACCAGTAAATGAGGGAATGACCATAGGCAGCCTTTTCTGTATAACCAGGGAGACGATTACGACAGAAACTACTCCTGGGCATTCACTTTGTGATGGGAATTAGCAATTCATTCAAGTTTTTCAAATGGCATTCCAGTTAACACTTTACCCTAGGAATTTAGGATGAGAGCGAGAGACCCTGTGGTACGAAAAGAAGGTAGAGTTCCTTAGGAAGAAAAGAGAAAGGATGGTTCAATTACATACCTAAAGATAATTAAGTAAAGTGGCTGAGAATTGAGGGCATGGAGTAATTAAAGCAATATGACAGGCATCAACTGTGTAATGAAAATTTAAATCTAGGTTCTACCAGATAGCTGTCGGCATCCCAAGTCAAGTTAATTTCCCCACCTACAGATTAGAAAGCTACTAGCCCAGGACCTAAGCCAGCTACATAATCTCCAGGTCCAGTGAAAAATAAAAATATAGGGCTTTTTTGTTTTCAAAAAATAAAGAATTTCAAGATAGCAACAGCAAAGCATTACACCAAGCACAGGACGCTTGTAAGTTTCGCACAGGCCACATCCATGAAGCTGCCCCTAACCCCAAAACTTGATAGGTTTTATGAAGGCGTAACATCTTCTCCATCTGTTACTTTCTTTCTCCCTGGTCTGTTTCCCTATAAATATTAGTTGGGGGAAAAAAATCTTTTAAAAACACAGGACCTTAAAAAAATAATAAAGGGTTCCATCAATGTTGTTTCCTTAGGTTGAAAACTGTGCTGTGGTTCTTTAAGGGAATATCCTTATTCTTGGGAAATACACTGAGGTATTTATGGGCAAAGGACCATGAGGTATGCTACTTATTTTCAAAGTAATCCAGGAAAGTAACTGTGTGTGTGTGTGTGTGTGTGTGTGTGTGTGTGTGTGTAATGATAATGATAATTATAATGATGATAATCATACAGGGTAAAAGCAAACAGTAAACAAATCTGAGCAAAGGCTATATGGAGGTTCTTTGTTATATTCATACTAAAGGCCGATGCACAAAATTCATGCAAGAGTAGGCCTTCTTTCCCCCGGCTGCCGGCACTGGCACCTGGGACCTGGGCTGCCCTCTCAGCCCCAGCTTTGTCTGTAAGGTTGTCTGGAAGGACATCCGGAAGGACGTCCGGTCTAATTAGCATATTAGACTTTTATTATCATAGAGTCTTGCAACTTTTCTGTGAAGATAAAATTATTTCTAAAGAAAAAAGCTTACATAACATAAAGGTCCCATCTGAGCACAGAAGGAGGAAGAGGTAACGGCAGAGAGAGACAAGGTTGTAAACTCTATACAGAGAGAAGCTATTTCTACTTTGTTAACTCTGAAACTCCAGTACACAACCCAGCTCAACAAGTATTTAAAGCCAGCAGGAGAAAAGGCAGCAATATCCTGTGTTCAAACTGGACTTGAGAATAAGAACCTGGGACACAGACAAATGATGGATAGTTATGCCAGGGCTTGGGAATCAGGGAGCTGCCTCTGTTTAGAAGAAGACCAGGGAATTGTGGGCACAGGGGCACCTGTGGAGTGGTAGGTACCACACCCTGCACCACACTGCCCAGGGCCTTGGTTCTCACCACTCACTAATAATTTAGTTAGACCCGCCTTAGGCCCAACCACTTAACCTTCCTGAGCCTCGGGATCCCGAGTGACACAATGTGGGAGGTTGCTAATTAGCTCACCACAAACTTACTGGGCATTTCCCACATGCCAGGCATGTCTCCCGTTCCCCAGAGCTGGCATTCTAGAAGGGATCTACAAACTGACTGCATTAAATAATTTCTTGAGGTCTTTTCCAGCCATGAAAATTCTACACAAAACCTCTGAAGCTTTTCGCTTCAAAGATAAGCGTGAGTATTACAGCGTAACCACCCTCTAACATCCTCCTAGCAAAGGCATATTCTCCTGAAGGTGAAAAACTATATGAGATGTCCAATGTTTTTTTTTTAACTTAAAAAAGGAAAGAATCCATCCCCATGAGCAGTGGAATGCTTGAGAGCACATACAACTGACTGAGCCTTTTGTCAAGAATCAAGTTGGTTTTCGCAGCCAAAATTCTTATTTCTTGACAAGTCATACAAATAGGTATTTTAAAACTCTAACAAAGCTCTCTACCTAGAAAAAAAATACTGTAAATGATAGGAACTCTTTTTACAGCAATACATGTATCAATGAGAAATAACTTTGAAGTGTAGATTAATGATTAGTATTAAAATTTGAAACATCAAAAGTATTTTAATTTTCTGCTCCATTAGTTCTCCTCATTCATAGTCAACTAGCACAAAAATGGTTACAAAGGCTAATTTTGTTAAAGACCTTGGAGGAAAGAGGAAAGAACTGATCTTTCATGAATACTAAAGATGATAAAATAGGAAACCAATAACATTTTATCAATTTATAAGAAATAATCCAATCTAGAAATAATCTAATACTATGATTCATACTGAACTTGTTGTTATCTAGCCAAGAAAAATTTTAATGTCAGCAGTATCAAAAACATGGTACTTACATATATCAGATATTAAACCTCTGCACTGATTTTTATAATTTAGGAGAAATGGCAAGGGATAGAGGATCAAACTATATAATTAGAGAACAAAATAAGAAGTATATGAGAATATTATTTCCCTGATGGGTTCTCAGGAGCTAAAATAGGCATGCATCTGTGAAAATGGTCTCAAACACAAGCTGCAAGTTTAAATAATTAAACTAAAAGTATTTGTCCTTGAAAAAAGCAACCATCCTCACCCTGGCCAGTGTGGCTCAGTTGGTTGGGGTGTTGTCCTGTGCATCGGAAAGTCACAGGTTCGATTCCAGTAAGGGCACATACCCAGGTTGTGGGTTCCAGCCCCGGTTGGGATGAGAGGCAACTGATCTCTCTCTCTCCCTCCCTACCTCCCTCCCTCTCTCCCTCCTCTGTTCCCTCTCTCTCACTGATACAAATCCCTCATTCAGGTGGCTTCTCAAGTCCTCTCTAGTTCCAATCTCACAAGCATCATTTGCAGACTAGAGAGTTGTTTATTTCCTTAACTATATCTTCCTATGTTTCAGACATAGGAGGTTCAAATTTTTAAGCTGATTCTTACAAAGAAAATTACCTGGGCATTTGTAGCCCTTGTGCCTCTTATTTGGGATGCCATCTGGGGTCTTTGTCATTAGCTGTACACCTCACACATGTTTCCACCCTCTAAACGCTTTTGTTGGTGAAAAACAGTTCTTGTCTTCCCCACACCCCATCCTTCTTCCACCTGCATGTTTCCTGGAGAATAGGGACTAGCCCCTCACTCAGAGAACTCACACCCAAGCCCACTGGGCATCTCAGAGCAGCGCTGTTCACACTTTACTGTGTATAGAGCTCTCCTGGGATTCTTGTTAAAATGCAGATTCCATTTCTGTTGGTCCTGGGTGGGGCTGAGAGTCTGCATTTCTGACTAAGCTCTCAGCAGATACCAGCTTTCTGCTCCTATGCCCAGTTCTCTAAGCACTGCCTTCTCAGCCTGAGGGCAACTAACTCATCATGGTATCTCCATAGCATCTTCTAATGGCCTTTAAAGCATCCTGAAGCTCTTTTAAACCTTAAAACCCATTCCCTCGGTTGCTTTAAAAGACACAAGTTTGTATAGCATATCATTGTTCCACAATAGTGGGAAAACCCTATATTTAAAGTATGACAAATTCCTTTGTGTCATCCACATGGACCTATGTGCAAAGAAGGAGGTATCGTGCAAAACAAGAGTGACCTAAGAGATCAAGAGTTCTCCTTTAGCCGAGACCGGTTTGGCTCATTGGATAGAGAGTCGGCCTGCGGACTGAAAGGTCCTAGGTTTGATTCTGGTCAGGAGCATGTATCCTGGTTGCGGGCACATCCCCTGTAGGGGGCGTGCAGGAGGCGGCTGATCGATGTCTCTCTCTCATCGATGTTTCTAACTTTCTATCCCTCTCCCTTCCTCTCTGTAAAAAAATCAATAAAATATATTTTAAAAAATTTACCATTTACCAAAAAAAGAGTTCTCCTTTATAACTCTGAAACTTTTAGGAATAACACAGGGACCTGAGCATCATTTTTCTCACACATAGAACTGATAAAGGTAGACAAATGTCTACGGGCTGACTAAGTTTTCCTTCCACAAAATGTGTGTGTGTCTCTTAAGTCTCTAGGTACCCATTAATTTTCCAAGGTGGATAAACAAACAATGTAATGATACTCCAGGTTACATCTGATGTACTCCAAGTACTGTCCTCCCATTTCCTGTGTTTCATATTTATTTCTGTATCAATTCTTTAAATTACCCTACTGAGAACAGTGTTGTTTTCAAAATGGATTAATCAAAACAAAGCACGATTAGTTAGGGTTAGGGTACATTCTTTGTTGCCTGTAGTTACAGACCTCCCCAAAGTATTTATGTTTACCAGCAGGAGGCTATAGATAACATTGTGAAGTCAGTTAATGCTCAAAGATATACTACTAGCTTTATATCATGTAGCAGATATATTGGCTGTAAACTTAACACAAATCACACTTTAAGAGCACTATGAAAGAATATTAAAAGGAATATGAAATAAATATGTTAGAAAAGAAAAGAACTACATGAAGGTAAACACTCCTCTGCATAAAATCATGATTTTTATGTACCAGTTTTGCACAAACTACCAAATGCATACTGTGGTAAATCAGTAAACTAAGAACCTAATTTAGTTCCTAATTTAGTTCTGATCAGATCAATATTTTAGTCAATTAGCCATTGTAATCCAATGATTCTCACATTTCCCACTACATCAAAATCACTTGGGATAAAGATATGTAAATATATAGGTAAAGATGTAGCGATAGGAAGGAAGGAAGGAAGGAAGGAAGGAAGGAAGGAAGGAAGGAAGGAAGGAAGGAAGGAAGGGACAGACAACTGGGGCCCACGCCCCAGAGTGATTTAACTGGGCTTGGGAAGAACCCAACCATGTATATTTTTTAAGCACTGCAGCAGATGCTAATGTATAATAAGAACTGAGAATCCCTAGTCTTTCGTTTTTAATCATTTTAAGTGTAGTCTTAAAACACATGCTGAAATTACAGACTTTTTTTTTCTTTCTTTAGTCTTTTCTGTACTCTAACTTTTCTCCAGTGAGCCTGTGTTGCTATCATCAGAAAAAAAATAAAATGAAAAATGTTCTCAAGGAAAACCACCATTCGTAAAATCCCGAGCATAAATGGCTCTTCTCCATTTCCTGTTTATTCTATATTCTAACACACTACTTCTATCCATATCCTTCTTCCTAGATGCCCAGTCTTCCCATACCTACAGTAATAAAAATGGGCTATCCTCACAGGATATAACCATTATCCAATTCATAAATTCCGTGGTTCCATTGAGAAAATAGGCTTTTGTCACCTTCAGTCTGGGATTTTCAACCCACCAGAATCACTGAGGACTTCTGAAAATCCCCTCAGGCCCTGGCTACACCTCAGACCAAGGAAACCAGGGCTAAAGCTCTGGGTTGCGCTCCACACAAAAATATGCATATTGATTCCAGTGTGCAGCCAAGACTGGCAACCAATGGCTTAAGCGTTAATTACAAGCCTCCACACCTGGAGATAAGCTTCTGCTAGCTGAAAAGCACAATTCCATGAAACTCTGACACCGGTGTAATTTCAAAGAATGGTTGGCTATTCGCGGCTATGCATTAATGTTCGGTTTCAAGTTGGCAAGGAGTAAAAATAAAACACTAAATAATACATGTATTCACTGGTCTTCCTTTTAATTAGGCAAAGTCACCATCTTCTGCATTTAAATACAGGAACTTCTGAGAACACTGTTATGTGTCAGTCATGCATTCCAACGAAAAGACCAATACGGGGAAAGAAAGATGAATTAAAAATGTCTTCACAGAGTCCACATGTATCCCACCAGGTGGGTGTTATTTCTCAGAGTAACTTTTCTACCTGGAAGTGAGCTTTGTACTCTCGCATTGCTTGAGATCCTAAGATGAAAGGCCTGTGTGCTGACCATTTTCTTGTTTGTAAATCTGAAATAAAAGTGCACGTCCTTAACTTTTAAAGAAGCTGTGTGCTGTTTAATTATTCTCCTCATGTACCCCCAGGCCTCCTCTCTTCAGAGAAAGCTGGTGCTTTTGTTTTTGCAGGTCTATTTTATGCTCTCCGGGGTAAAAATTAACCCGTAGACAAAACTTCTGTGATGAGATTTTTCAGACACAAGCAGCAGAGAATTTTAATGGCATGCAAAATACTGCAATTAACAGCTTTTACTAACAGTGTCATTTTAATGAGCAAAACCTCCATCTTCAGAGTTGAATAAAAATAAACACCTAGAAATAACCAATGGATATTCTGGAAAGTATTAAATGAATGCAAAAGGTCTAGAAAAATTCTTTTAAAGGAATGGGTTTGTCCTTTTCCATATCAAGGCATTGTACTTTTGTAATAAGCTTTTCTAAAGCACACTAGGATTCTCAGCAGAAGTGGCCTTTCCTTCTCAATGTCAGGAAGGAGTGTTTTATGGGTATTCTTTTGTCCAAGGCAAAAGCACGGGTGAATGAAAGAAAAGGGTGTGCAGCCAGAGAAATGAGGCATTCCACAGCCCAAACATGAAAGGCCAAACTTAACAGAGAGTGCCAAAATAATAAACAGGAAGTTGTTCTCATCTCCCTTACTAAATAAACTGAGTAAAGTCACTCAGAAATATCTTATTGCGTGGATGCAATGCACTCTACTATGGACTGTAGATAGAAGTCAGTATAGTCTTTGTCTCCTGGAACTAAGAAGGTAGGAGGTGGGGGACAGAAATTAAATCGTTATCACAAAATTAATTGTGATAGTGCAATAAAGCAGCAATGCAAGGAGATAGGAGAGCATAAGACAGGGTTTGACATGGTCTGGGAAGGTTACCTTCACTCAGATCTGAAGAATGAATTAAAGCTGGCTCACTGAAGAAGGGGTAAGTTTTGTGGGCAAGGAACATAAAGGTTGGTGCAAAGAGGGAGAGAAAGGGTGAGATGGGGCTGGAGAGGCAGCGGGAACCAGTGGGGAAGTAGGAGCTCTGCTCCAGTGTGTTGAATCTGAAGAGCTGGAAGGCACCAGTGGAGCCAACAAGTAAGAGATGGAAAGCTGGGGATGGTATTGTCTAAGCCAAGGACTCACTGTGGAGAGTTACCAGCATATTATTAGGAGCTGAATCTGTGCACATGGGTAAAACACACGCTAGGCTGTGGACTTTAAATTAAAAATCTAGATATCCCTTTGAGACCAACAGGTGGCATTTGTAATAACCCCCAACATACTTGTTGAAAGGAATGAGCCCTAAAAAATATATATATAAACTATTATAAGTCTGTCGGGATGAATTTTCATTTACAAAGCATAAAGGGACAAACTAGAATTTTCTATCTTTGTTATGATAGATGGGAAACAGAAGTTTGTGGAGTTTTTTTATTACAAATGAAATCACTAACAATTATCACTGTTGTCCAAGAAAGGAATCTACCTTTGTAAACTAAATTAAATAATTATATTGTCCTGGAAGAACCCTAAAACGAAAGACATTTCATCTGCCCATCAATCTCTGTGCAGAGTTTAGCCATAGAATAGGAAAAGGCTTTGGGACAATGAGAGAGCAGAGGGAAATTAATTGTAATTATGGGAATGAAGCTTAAAGAACAATGGACTAAATTTGTAACAGGTTTAATGAGAAATAATTCTCATAAGTAACCACTTAAAAGTCTGTAAACCTGAAAAAAAAAAAAGTTGACTGTTTATTAGACATATTTCTTCCTTCTAATTTAGTAATTAGAAAATTTGTGTTTTCAAGCCTAAAGGATTAAAATCATTAAGGACCTTTCTGGTTGGCTAAACTCCCAACGGCCCCAAGTTTAAGAGAAAGAATGTGACAGTCAATGGCAAAGGCCAGCCAAGCATCTCCCTTGATGCAATAAGCTTGTTTCAGACAACTAAAGCTAAAGCTTCAAAGACGTATTTTCTGGCATATAAGACGACTTTTTAACACAGGAAAATCTTCTCAAAAGTCAGGGTCATCTTATATGCCGGGTGTCATTTTATAGGGCGAGTGTATCCCAAACTCTATATTTTAACTTAAAAAGTTGGGGGTTGTCTTATACACCCACTTGTCTTATATGCCAGAAAATATGGCATATTTTCACACACCTGAGCTTCAACTTGCCATTTTCCTATATAGCATTACAAAGTCTGAATGGCCTCTATATAGAAAGCATGATATTCAGCAAAATCTCCCCATCATATTAAATTTCCCATGGGGAAAGGCTGAGACACCTCACCATGGGTTTTTATAAGTCTAGTTTGTGGCCTGGTTCTGGTCACTCCAGCTACACAATCTTTCAAGAAGCAAGCCCAACGAAGAACACCAGCACCAGTACATTCAGGGAAGTGAAATCACACAAGGATCAGCCTGAAGTGGTTCTTCAGGGCTAAGGGGATGGAATACCATCCATTCAAAATCCCATTACCTGAGCCCTATTATGTGTACAATGAGGTGCCTGGATTTACAGAGATGGCATTACCCCAGAGACAAGTGGGGGGTGGAGGGGCAGCTACAGAAGAAGGATTCAGAGATTTCTTATGGTGAATGTGTACAGAAGCAGCCTTCATATCAGTGTGAGAAGAGACTGCAGTTGACAGATATGGAATGAGAAAGAAGACAACTTCATATTCCATCCCATCTTTCACAGCCTGCAGCAGTCTGTACAACTCCATGGGAAGAAAACATGGAATAAGACAAAGTGCAGGGATCAGACGGTACCAAAGTGTCCTCGGGGCAGAAAACCCATGCCTCTGCCAGAGCGAATTAGAAATGGGCAGTGAATGGGGCTGCACAGAGAGTGGTGGGTCCTGCCTGAAGAGCCACGTGAAACGAAACATCTTCAGAAGATGCAACCAGAGGGAGCCTTGATCTCCTCACCACCATGTGACAGTCAATGGCAAAGACCAGCCGACAATCTCCCTTGATGCAATAGGCTTGTTTCAGGTTATTTCTTTTGTGTTTTAGTCAAACATAAGTATCCCTTTTGTAAGGCCTAAAGGGTTGGCTCTGATTTATCGCAGACAAAGTAAGAGGAAAAGTGTGCAAATCAAATGGGTCAATTAATTTCGCAGCAAATTCTTCTACGAGTCCCTTTTTAACTGTGAGGTGATGAGCAAAGGTGGAGAGACAGCATTTCTTGAAATTTTAGCACTTGGGAGTTTAGAGGTCATTTGTCCTTAAGGTGCAGCATGTTACTGACATGGAAACTTAGTCCCAAAGGGAAAACTCAGCCAAAGCAACCCAACAAGGGCAGCCCCCGCAAGGTGCCACTCCTGGGTCAGGCCTTGCTAAACCTTCACTGAGTCTGGCACACTTGCAGGATGTCCCTGAACATCACAGACCTTCAAAGCTCTCTGCCTGTGGCCATCACTGGAAGGTGGGGCTAAAGAGAAATCTACTGGGCAAGGCTCTTTCCAGAATTCATTCTACAGTGGTACCTCGAGATACGAGTTTAATTCGTTCCATAACCATGAGGCGTGGGAAACTATAAGACGCTCGAGTTGCAGTAAACTGGTGGGTCGTGTGCAGCTGGCCGATCCGCGCGATTACTCCTATCTCAAATGTTGCTCGTATTTCAAAGCAAAAATCGCTTGCTCCACGGCTCGTATCTCAAAAATCTCGTATGTTAGGGCACTCGGATCTCGAGGTACCACTGTATTATAATCTATCAAATTTCAATGATTCAAGTTTATGTCCTCCTTTAAATCCTCTCTTCTTTTTACTTTAATTCTTTTTCTCAATTTTGTCCCTGAAATGTTTCCATGCAATGTTCCTCTCTAAGAGATAATATTTCTAATCGTGATGCTCATAAAATCTTAATTACCACCGCGTTCATAGGAATTAAACGTGTGCTGATATTTTCTGGAAGAGTATGTCATTGGTTGGAAAGGAGGGGCACTCCCATATAAAATCTAGTAATACTCCCAAACCCCTAATGCAGGCAGGCTTCAGAAGTCACAATTGGCGAATAAAGTGGCTAATGAGAACCATAATTCACTTCGACATAAATCCACTCTCCTTCATATTTACCTGGCAGGATCTGGCATTCTTTGTCCAGTGAGGATGGAATTCCAGTGAAAGGGAGCTTCTCTATTCTTTTTCTTTTTTTTAATTTTCTTATTTTTTTTAAATATGAGGAAGGGAGAGGGAAAGAGGGGTAGAAACATCAACTATGAGTGAGAATCATTGATCAGCTGCCTCCTGCACAACCCCTACTGGGGATTGAGCCCACAACCAAGGTATGTATCCTGACCGGGAATCAAACCATGACTTCCTGATTCATAGGTCAGCACTCAATCACTGATTCATGCCAGTCAGGCTCTTTTTCTTTAAAAAAATATATATATATAATGACACTTGTCCAGAAAGATTACTTGTCAGTCCTAGCTATTGGTCTCTTCATGGTCAGGAGGAATTCATAAGCAACACACACACACACACACACACACACACACACACACACACAATTTAGCTCAGTTGATACAGAGTGTCAGCCTGAGGACTGAAGGGTCCCAGGTTCAAATTTGATCAAAAGCACATGCCAGGGTTGTGCGCTGGATCCCCAGTGGGGAGCATGCAGGAGGCAGCCAATCAATGACTCTTTCTCACCAGTGATGTTTCTATCACTCCCTCTTCCCTCTTCTCTAAAATCAATAAAAAACATTTTAAAAAAGAGAGACATTGACAACCTAGAATTTAAAAAAGAAAAGGTAGCTTTTTGCAAGTGCAAAGCTAACTACAGTTTACAGTTAAAAGCCTTACCTCCTCTTCATCACCATCTTGACAGCCATTTCTTCCCACATCCTGGCTACAGGACACTCCCATTCACCACCCACCCGCCCATGGCGCTGCTAGAAGAGAACTTTGCAGTCTGGCCAAACCCCCGTTTTTATTTTATTTGTTTTAATATATTTTATTGATTTTTTACAGAAAGGAAGGGAGAGAGACATCCATCAGCCGCCTCCTGCACGCCCACAGTGGAGATGTGCCCGCAAGCAAGGTACAAGCCCCCAACCGGAATCAAACCTGGGACCTTTCAGTCCGCAAGCCGACGCTCTATCCACTGAGCCAAACCAGTCTCAGCCAAACCCCCATTTTTAGAGAAACAGGCATCCAGAGCGTCTCCTGGGTGACAAAGGCTACCCAAGTTAATAGCAAAACTGGAAACAAAACTAGTTCCAGGATTCCACTCCAGCCTATTTTCCTTTACACACCAGCAATCTGGTTTCTGTCCTCACTTCACTGACTAGGCCTCTGGCCATGAAAGGGATGCTGGATTAAAAAAAAATTATTTACTTAAACCAAAGTAACTGGTTTCATCAGAAGGTTGTTGTGAGGCAAAATAAAAATACATATGAGGCTTTTTTTTTAAATCCTCACCCGAAGGTATTTTTCCCATTGATCTTTAGAGAGAGACTGGAAAGTAGGGAGGGTGGAGAGAAATAGAGAGAGAGAGAAACAGATGTGAGCGACATATTGACTGGTTATCTCCTGAGCGCACCAACCAGAGCCAGGGATTGAACATGAAACCAAGAATGTGCCCTTGACTGGGACTCGAAACTGAGTCCCTTGAGTCTGTATTTAGGCCAACACTCTAACCATTAAGCCAAACTGGCCAGGATGATATGAGGAACTTTTTGAAAAGACATACTACATAAATATTTAATAAGAGAACAATCCTTAATTTTATCCCCAGATAGTCAGAGATACTCATAATTCAATTAAAAATATTCCTAGTCTAGATTTATGATAATTATTCAGAAATATATTCACATGTTAAGAAACAACAAGCCTTAACCAAAACCAGTTTGACTCAGTGGATAGAGCGTCAGCCTGCGGACTGAAAGGTCGCAGGTTTGATTCCGGTCAAGGGCATGTACCTTGGTTACAGGCACATCTCCAGTAGGGGATGTGCAGGAGGCAGCTGATTGATGTCTCTCTTTCATAGATGTTCCTAACTCTCTATCCGTCTCTCTTCCCCTCTGTAAAAAAATCAATATATTAAAAAAAAAAGAAAGAAAGAAAGAAACTAGTCCAAAATGGAGTCACTTGTGCTAAGCCCCATGCCAGCAAACAAGACTTAATAGCTAACCTAACTGCAGTTACAACTTCCCTCAGGAATGTCATCTCACTCAGCCTGTCCGGAATTTCCTGGTCAACATCAATGAGGTAATCCTCCTAACAAACTCTTGTTTCCCAAATAGGTGACCTTCCCCAAAACAATCATTTTTTTTTTTCATTTATGAGTTCCTTGTCCCACCCCCTCTCTTTTCTTTAAAAAACTTTCCCTTTCCATAGCCCTCCAGGGCTCCTTTCTACTAACAGTGGGATGCTAGACGGGATGCTGTTCAATTCATGTGTTGATCAATAAAGCCAATTAGATCTTTGAAATTTACTTGGCTACATTTTTATTTAACACTTGTAACAAAATGAAAACAACAGAAATATATTTCAATATAGTAAGTTGGGATGATATCATAATAACTTATAGGAAAGCAATTAGTAATTTTCCCAATATCACAATAGTAACTAGCAATGCATGAAAACAAAAATTAAGTCACCTCCAAGTATATTCTATTATTCAGCTCTAACTGGTTTGGTTCAATGTAGAGAGTGTCATCCTGCAGACTGAAGGCTCCTGGGTTCGATTCTGGTCAAGGGCACATGCCTGGGTTGCAGGCTTGATCCCCACCCAGTGGGGGGCATGCAAGAGGCAGCTGATCACTGATGATCTCTCATCATTGATGTTTCTCTCTCTCCTTCTCTCTTACTCTCCGAAATCAATAAATATATATTTTTAAAAAAAAAAATAAATTCAAATGTTTGAACAGCTTGTGTGTATAAGAAATTGTATATATTGATTAAAAATACAGTGATTGTTGGTTAAAGAGCCTGTCCCATCCTGGCCTGTTTTCTCTGTGGTTAGAGCATGAGCCCATGGACAGAAAGGTCAAAGGTTCGATTCCCAGTCAAAGACATGTACCTTGGTTACAGGTTTGATCCTTGGCCTTGGTCAGAGCACATTTGGGAGGCAACCACTAGATGTGTCTTTCTACATCTATGTTTCTTTCTCTCTCTCCCTTTCTCTCTTTTTTTTTCTTCCCCTCCCTCCAATTCTCTCTCTCTCTCTCTCTCTCTCTCTCTCTCTCTCTCTCTCAATTGGGAAAGGAAGTGAAAAGAACCTGTGTCCCAGGTTCAAAAAATGCTGCAATTTACTTCAACCAAGAGAAACAGCTGAGGATACAGGTAATTTTAAAATAAGAATACTTTGATGAATGTATAAGCCATTAAAAGGTTCAGACTATACAAATCATTCTTTGCCCAAGTTTTTTTCTCCGTTTCAAACATATCAGGAGAATAAAAGCAAGTAGAGAAAAAAATCCAACGAATAGCTTCTTTGACAAGTACATAATCCCCTTAAATTCAGTAGATTCCCTAAAAATCTGAGCAAAGGACAGACCAGTGGGAAATACTAAAACAACTTTTCATAACCCTTAGTAAGATACCTCTCATCACTGGACACAGAATTAAGTCAAGTCAACCAGCTCATTTCTATTGACTAGCATCCACTTACCAGATTTTCCAAATAGTCCATTTTTATATCTGGATTATTGGGAAGATGAAATAGATAAACAGACTAGTAATGGGGCTTCTCTTTGGATTGTGGGTAATTTTTTAAATTGTTTCCAGTGAGAACCATACTGTACTCATAAAATCAGGCTATGAATATGCTTTATGGACTGTGAAGCACTATACCTATGTCATATTCTTTTTTTTAATTTATTTTATTGAATTTTTACAGAGAGGAAGGGAAAGGGATAGAAAGTTAGAAACATCGATGAGAGAGAGACATCGATCAGCTGCCTCCTGCACTCCCCACACTGGAGATGTGCCCGCAACCAAGGTACATGCCCTTGACCTCAATCAAACCTGGGACCTTTCAGTCTGCAGGCCGACGCTCTATCCACTGAGCCAAACCAGTATGGCTATGTCACATTCTTATTGTTACTTGTATTGACCATTTTAGCCCACATAACCCTCACTTTAATGTAATTTTTTCTGCTGGGAATTCCATTTAAAACTGTGTAAAATAAGTCTGGCTGGCACAATTTGCACATCCAAGACTATATATTCTACAAGTCAATCATCTTACAGAGGAAATGGCTGTTTTCTGTTTATAATGGACAATTTTCTTTTTGTTTTGATGGATTTAAATGTTAAAACAATTACTGGGAGACCAGGAGAAGCCAAGTTAATCCACAAAAAGCTTCCTTGCCCATCCTATGTTCCCCACGCCTCTTTAAAAGAAATCTGACATTTCTGACTAAGCATGTCCTGTCCCTTTCTTCTCTCAGAAATGTTCTGAAATCCTCTTCAAAGATATTATCACGAGAGCTCCCTGGGCTTAAAATATATCAAGAATCCTGACCAAACTCCATTAAGTTAAATAAGTTCCTATCTTAAAAACATTCATTTTCTGCAGAGGTAAAGAAGAGCAGAGGCATCATTCTTTGCTGAATTACATAGCCTTAGGCATAAAAATCCAAAATGATATTTTATGCTACCAGAAATACTTAAAGCACTGCTTCACTATAAATGAGTAGAATTATAATTCTAATTGGCTTTAATCATTTTAATCTTGAGCACATATAAAATCTCCGCCACCTTTCAAAAGGCATAATTCTTGATTGTAAAAAGTAACCTGTTCATATTTTAAGCATTCTACTGCCCTCTTGTGTATGTCATGTTTAGTGAAAATGTAGCTCACAAAATATAGTAATTCTTATTCTCAGAAATACTTCAATGGGATCTCAGAAATTAGAACTCAAAAGAACCCCAAAAACTCATCAAGACTGGCATATATATTCAACAGAGGAGGGAAATAAGATTCGAAGGATTATATAACTGGCTCAAGTTCACATAAGGTTAGTTTATAGAGGAGAAAATACAGTTGAATAGAACTTAAACCTCTCAGGGTACTAAGTTCTCTCCTGAAATGGAGATGACAGCCTGGAAGACAATAGTAAGGTTTTGAAGTGAGGCAGAACATAGTTTGAATTTTAGAAAGCCACCTCACAACCTCTCCCAAGCCTCTGTTTTCCCTACCCATAAAATGGGATGAGTAATAACTATTGCAAAGATAGTGAAAGGATTCAATACAACAATGATCATCAAACCCTCAGCATAAGTATCTGCAATATAGCAATGCACTCGGTGGTTATACAACTATAAGCATACATAGGAAATGGTTTTTAAATCGTTATAAACTTGAGATCTCTGGACAAAGGCATCCTAAAATAATGTATGAAAGCATGAAAATCTGAACTTCTTCAAAAGGCACAATATGAAAAAAAAATTTTTTTAAGTATTTTTTATTTAGCCAAAACTGGTTTGGCTCAGTGGATAGAGCATCAGTCTGCGGAGTGAAAGGTCCCGAATTCATTTCCGGTCAAGGGCATGTACCTTGGTTGCAGGCAAGTCCCCAGTAGGGAGCATGCAGGAGGCAGCTAATTGATGTCTCCCTCATCGATGTTTCTAACTCTCTGTCCCTCTCCCTTCCTCTGTGTAAGAAATTAATAAAAATATATTTTTAAAAACGTTTAAATATTTTTTATTAAAAAAAATAAAGCTCGTTTTTTTTAACACGTGTGTTTCTTCTATTACCATATTTATAATGTTCTTAATACAAAGTTTTAACCTGGAGAGTATTATGCTAAGCGAAACAAGTCAGTCAGAGAAAGACAAGTATCACATGATCTCACTCAAATGGCAAATCTAATGAACAAAATAAATTGTTGAACAAAATAGATCCAGAGACATAGAAGTGTGTTGAATCTCAGAGGAAAGGAGATGGGGGAGGAGAAGATCAATTAAAGAACTTGCATGCATGTATGCATAACCCATGGACACAGACAATAGAGTGGTAGAGGCCTGGGGCAGGGGGAGAGGGAAGTTAGAAGAGGTCAATGGGAGAAAAAAGGGGACATATGTAATACTTGCAACAATAAAGATTTTTTAAACAAAAGTTCTGAGAGAAAAGATCACACAGCAAGCACTGTATGTAAGTGAGGAAGCAATGAACAAGAAAGACCCTTCCATGAGGGTCACAGAAAAACAAAACAGGACTCAGCACCCCAAGTTAAGTCACGATTCCCATGTCTCACGTGCTAAGGGCCCTTCCTGCACCCCTGCAAGGCCAAGAGCAGCCCTGGAAAGGTGGGGGCTGGCAGTTGAGGTCTGTCCTTGCTTAATAATTAGCTCAACCTGGGCTGGTCATCTCATCTCTGCTTCCCTTTCTTGACCTATGAAATGAAATCATCTCCGACCTAGGAAAGTCCTATAGCGAGGTGGTACAAGGAATGTGGAAAACCATCTCGTAAACTCTTCAGTGCTTTGATAAAGTTTGTTATCTTAACCATTTTAAAGTAATCAAAACACTGTCTTGCCACCAAATGGGGGAAGAAAAACCAAACTTAGCAAGCTAGAAGGCAGCTGAGATTATAGGATTCTGTCTAAGCACTCCACGCCTGTGAAATCTTTTTCTGCTGCAATCCCCCCGGCTTTTGTGGAGATTACGCCAAAAACTCTGGAAACACATAAATCCTTGCCACTTAACTAAATTTCACTCCAGGGTCTCCTGATAGCAGGATTGACAGAGTTTATCCCCGAGCGTACACTACAACGTAAACAAGCCAGCGGGGTAAAGGCTATCAGTCTTGGCGCGCCACGCAAACGTCCAATCCCGGTTCCTCTGTGATTGATGGCGGTGGTGATACATCCCACTAGCGCTGGTTAAATGCTGTCAACTGCTCTGTTCTGGTTGTACATGTGGCCCGATCGAAGGCACACACCGCGCTGGTAACAAGCCCTGATTGATGATCCACAAGTTTCCAACATCTGAGAGGGGTGTTTGTGGAACTGACCGTGTAGTAGAAGAGAAAAGGCACTGACAGCCCTAGCTGGTCTGGCTCAGTGGATAGAGCACCAGCCTGTGGACTGAAGGGTCCCAGGTTCGATTCCGGCCAAGGGTACATACATGCCCGGATTGGGGGCTCGATTCCCAGTAGGGGGTGTGCAGGAGGCAGCCAATCATGATTGTCTCTCATCATTGATGTTTCTACCTTTCCCCTTCTCTCTGAAATCAATAAAAATATACAGTGGTACCTCGAGATACGAGTGCCCTAACACACGAGATTTTTGAGATATGAGCCGTCGAGCGAGCGATTTTTGCTTTGAAATACGAGCAACATTTGAGATACAAGTAATCGTGCGGATCGGCCGGCTGCACACCACACACCAGTTTACCTCGACTCAAGCGTCTCATAGTTTCCAACACCTCAAGGTTACGGAACGAATTAAACTCGTATCTCGAGGTACCACTGTATTTAAAAGAAGAAAAAGAAAGAAAAGGCGCTGACCTAAAGGAACCTGTAAGGCAGAGAGTGACAGCACATGTGGGTGCTGAGGTGGGGCACGCTGCTTCCAACTGCGGAGAAGGGGTCCTTGGTAATTACCCATAAACAGGTTCGCTCAGGCTCCTGGCTCCACCCAACAATTATGCCACCTCTGTGCCCAGAGGCTGTTAGAGGAGTGCTGTCAGAGACACAGTAAAAGGCCACACACACACACACACACACAAACACCCGAGGCGGCTCACCGTGAAACACGCTGTTGTCCACCAGAAAATGCCTGCGGTACTGCACGCAGCTCCTTCTCTCCGAGTTCCAGTAACTCATCGTCGGAGGAGTTCTGGCACAGCATCAAAACCAAACGGCCCTGTCCAGGGAAAGGGAAGGAGACAGAAATGAAGAAAATGACAGCCACCCGCTCACACTGGCGACATAACAGTTACCCAGCATTAGGGGGCAATAATACATGGTGCATGCCACTGCTCACTGCGAAATGTCCCAGAGTCCTCCCTGGGGGTGGAACGTCGCTTACCGTATAGCTGTCGCCTACCATGTAGCTGCTGTCTGCAGGGAAAAGAAACCTAACTGAGGAAAAGTCTCAGGACTGGTTTATGTGCTCCAGGCCTCTGCCATATTCGGCCAGGACCTGAACCTGCAGGTGCTGGTCACTTTTCAAGACTCTGCCGTGGCAGGTGGAGAGGTGACTCACAGAAGTGTGACCGTCACTCCCAGTTGCTGAATTTTTGCCTGAATTTTTGCGTCCCTTCCTCTGGGGGACTACGTGACCCATGGAGATCTTAGAAATTAGAGCAGCATCCTTGTCGCCCCGGGGAAGCCAAACGCGGTAGCAATGTCTGCCTCCTCCCTCTCTTGGAGTCTTCACAGGTGTCCCTGGAGGACCCGTGGGGCCTGGCTCTGCTCGGGCTGCACTGACTGGTGCCACCGGAATCGGGCCCGGGCCTCAAAGGGAGTGACCAAGAAGCGTGGCCCACTCCTCCGCAGGGCTCGCCCCTCCGCAGACAGCAAAGCACAATGCTGACCGGAGCAGGGACTTGAAAAGCACAGATCCGAACTGATGGCTTCAACTCCTCCACACGCTGATGTGCATAACCCCGAACAAGGCGCCCTTTGTTCCCAGGATCTGGCTAAAGCAACTTTTCAGAATTCCAACTCTTTTTTTCTTTTCTGGTCACAGAATAAAACCCGGCAAGGCTGGCCCGAAGGAAAGCCCACAGGTGGGAAACAATTTGTCATCTGTCCTATTAAAACAATCTAGAGTTTTGTCAAGGCGCTCCAGAATGAAGTCAGCCCCTGGGTGAGAAAAAGTAAATAAATGATCAGCGCTTTGTCTATTCATTCATGGGACAACTGGTGCAAGTTCCTAGCGCTCTGACCGGAGCTTTATCCCTGGCTCCCTAAGGCTCATTCTTACCCCCCAACCCCCAACAGTGATCTGATCTCTCTGACTCCAACCTCTCCTACCTTTTCTCGGCTCCAGGTACTTCTAGCCTCCTCCCCTCCTGGCTAGGTCTGTCTGCTCCTACACCCTCAGGCTGAAAATGAGTCCCAGCCCTCCAAGATAAAATCTCCTCCTGACTCTACTGCACAACAGGACAGAAAAGGGCAGATCATGAGCACAACCTCCCTCACCGGCCCGCTCCTCTCTCCACCCAATACTGCTTACTACAGAGATCTCTCCTTTAAAAGAGAATTTTAGGCATATAAATAATGCCTAAAATTCTTTTTCATTGAAAGTCCCCTCGGCCCTCATTTAATGTCCTTATCCTGGAATGACCAATTTTGTTTAGTGTATTATTCCAATTCCTTTTCTATGAATATCTATAATAATAAAAGCACAATATGCTAATTAGTCCAGACGTCCTTCAGGATGAAGCTGGTAACCAGAGGGAAGCCCGGGTCCCAGGTGCCAGAGAGAAGTTGGTGCAGGCAGCCGGGGGAAGGAAGGCCTACTCTTGCTTGAATTTCGTGCATCGGGTCTCTAGTCTATATACATACATACATGTACATATGTAATTCTCACTTGAGGATATGTTCATTGACCCCAGAAATAGAGAAAGAGAAGGGAGGGGGAGGAAGAGAGAGAGAGAAACATTGATGTGAGAGTAAAACATCAATCAGCTGCCTCCTGTATGCACCCAACCAGGGATCAAACCCACAACCTAAGTATGTGCCCCGATTGGGAATTGAACCTGCAAGCTTTCAGTGCCTGGGGCAAAGCTCTAACCAACTAAGCCAACACTACCCAGGGCTATGTTTTAATTCTTGGAACTTTTTCCAAGAATTGAAAATAATTTTCCTTAGTATCAGTAGTAACTGCTTCCTTTATGATTTATATTGAAAATATTTTAAGTTACGTGGAATTAAAGAGGACCCTGTCTCTATCCATGATCATTTTTTCCTACTGACTTGCTCTTATGATTTCACATGCCAGTCTATATTTTGCACTCCCTCTTCATTCTCAGTCCAAGGAAGGAGGTTATTGGAAGATGAAAGGATACTGTGCATTTGTATAAGGTATCGAAACACATACACATACCTGACTCCCATCAGGCTTCCTTTTAACTGGATGAAAGAAGGAGAGAAGAAGGATTACATTAGAGTAAGTGATTCACCTATGCTACTAGGAAAAGGTAGTAATGGATGGAACCTGAAATCTTATTTCAGATTGCAAACCTAAGGTTCTAGCCGTGACAGGCTAGGGGGAAGTAAAGTGCTCTGTAATGTGGTGGTTTTGAAATATGTCCTACAAAGTCTTGTACATGTCTCCCCTTCAACTGAAGAGGAATCTAATGTGCCTTCCCTTGACTATGGGCTGGACTCAGTGGTTCGTTTCTAACAAAATCAGTTGGAATGGGTACTATGAGTCTTTCAGGACTGGGTCATAAAAGAATACAGCTTTTGACTGGCTCCCCGTCTCTCTCAGGATGCTTGCCCTGGGAACCTAGCCACCAAGTTGAAAGAAAGCCTAGGTAGGCGTGTTCCAGCTGACAGCCCAGCTAGGCCCTCAGCCAACAACATGCATTAACCACAGACATGTGAGTGAGTAAACCTGCAAAGGATTCTAAATCCAGCTTTCAAGACTTCCAGAGGAGGCCCCAGACAGAAGAGCAGAGACAAGCCATCCCCACTGTACCCCCATCTGATGCACAAAAACAGTGAAAGATAATAAATAATTATTGTTGTTTGAAGACACTAAGATTTGGAATAATTCGTTACTTAACAATAGATCATGAAAATAGATAACACCATCAGATATATCCAATGAGGGTGGGACTTTCAACTCTTTGAGGAGAGACACAAATCCACAGAGATGCTTAAAATATTGAGATAGTTGAGCACTGGTTCACACCAATGGACAAGGCCAGTGGTCAGCAAACTGCAGCTCTCAAGCCACAGTTTGCCACTCTGTTGACTAATGAGTTTGCCGACTACTGGACTACGCTTTCCAACTTCCAGATCTTGGTGTTCACACTGCAATAAGCTTCTGCTCTTTTCTTTAAGGGCTGGGTAAAATGTCACTGCCTTCCTAAAATGCCTCTAGGAATCTCTCCCTCAAATTTACCTAAAACTCTCTGATGCTCTCAACTATCATAATCCTCTCCACCAATTTTGAGAACCTACTATGTGTCAGGAACTGTGGTAAGGCTTCACGTCAGTGGGTCTCAACTATGACTACGCATTAGAATCAATCATTCTGGGTAGCCTTCGAACCTCCACTCTCAGGCCATACTCCTGACCAATTACATCAGAACGCTTGGGTGTGGGAAAGTTTAAAACTCCACTGACTGATTCCAAAGTAAAGACCACTCTTCATGTACATTAGCTCCTCTTCTTGAAGAAACTCTTCTGTGTGGGTGGGTATTTAACTAATTTTTCAAAAAAAAAATGACAATTTAAATTGCATTAGAAATGTACTTCCAATGCAACCTTGAATTGAAATTATTTGATCACTCTCCAGGCAAAAGCAAAGAGGTTTAAAACACATTTTTTTAAACTTTCCTTTGGGGTTCACAGAATGCTTACTACCCCTCCTAAGAGGTCTATGGAGTATCCAACTCTACTATTTCATGGTCTATATTTTTCACTTACAACTTACTAGTCTGTTGACACTCTAGTTACATCAATAAATATACTTCCACAGAATAAATGTAACTTGGAAAAGAAACTGTAATCAACTCTGCTCAAAGACTGCATACTCCAAAAACTCTAAGGCAGCGAGAAACAAAAGGAGAGTTTAAGCATGCATCAGGTGAACTAAGAAAAATTAACTTTAAGTTAAAATGCACCTAACCTCATTTTATAATCTCATTTTATGATTAGTAACTTCTAAGATCATTCTACATTTCTAATTTTTGCCATATTTACCTGTACCACGTACATGATTAAAATTGCCAATGTCAAACATGATGACAGTCAGAACACAGTAGCAATCAATAGACACCACCAATTAAGAAAACATTAAATTCGAGGATTTAATGTTAACTAAGAAAAGCAGGAAGTATTTTGAGTAAAAAACATTTTCCACAAAGGAAAAAGAAATCCTTCACACCAACACCCACTTCATTTAACTAGAGCCCCTTGAAAAAAAGCTCATAGTGGCAGACATCTACTGGCTGCTTTCTCCCACTTACTGTCCATGAGATTTAGGGGGTGTCAGCTTCACCCCTACTCAGGTAGGCACGTGACTTGGCCCTGACAAAACAGAGAACTGCCCTGGCCAGGCCATTGCATGGGAAGTGCACATGGCCGTTTCGAACCACCGAGAGTCAGATATGGATTTCTGTTCCAACTGTTGTAGAAACTTCCTCGCCTGTTTGTTGGACTTGAAATCGTGAGGCTATCTAGCTGTGAAGTCACAAAACCTAGACTCCAGGCAGGCATCTTGTCATTACACAGGAAAATCTGGGCAAACTGGATCCAACCCATAGGAACGGAGAGACTAAGTCCTGTTGATTGAAGTCACGCTGAAGCTGGAGCTATCACCACGCCCTTTAGTTAAATAAGCCAATATGCTTTCCTTTTTCACTTTGGTTTGTTTTGTTTAAACACCATTGAGCTGGGTTTTCTGTCACTTGCAACCAAAGAGCCCCAACTGATGAAGTGTGTCAGCAGAGCCAAGCGCAGAGAACCCACCTGGCAGACATGCGCTCTCTATTCCGGTTCCAGTCTAACAACCGGTTCCCTGGCAGACCTTGGGCAAGTTGTTGTCACCGGTCCTCGGAGAGTTGCAAAAATATGGCTCTGTGTTTACTCAAGCTCTCCCCAGGGATCTGCTACTTTCAAGCTTTGTTCTGGTAGCAAAGGATTCCCTGACACCCTCTGAAGGCATTTAAGCAGAATAAAACCTGAAATCTTATCTCCATCCTCAGAACTCCCTTAGCTGTTCTTACACCTGAGACAAATCCACATCACTGCTGTGACTGTCTTTCATGAAAGACTACAAATCTGTTGGAGTCACTTATATGACTTCATAAAAGACAAACTATATGGGAATCAGAATTCTAACACGAAGTGGGGGGAAAGTAGGAAAACCTTTAAAAGAGGTCGGGGAAGAGAGGTATATATATGTGTATGTTTATATATTTTTTATTTCTTTTTTTTAATATATTTTACTGATTTTTTTACAGAGAGGAAAGGAGAGGAATAGAGAGCCAGAATCATCGATGAAAGAGAGACATCGATAAGCTGCCTCCTGCACGCTCCCTAATGGGGATGTGCCCACAACCAAGATACATGCCCTTGACCGGAATCAAACCTGGGACCTTTCAGTCCCCAGGCCGACGCTCTACCCACTGAGCCAAACCGGTTTGGGCTTTTTTTTTTTTTTAAGTAGAGAGATTTATCTTCTCCATGCTGCCTACTATGTGCACCTCTTTATCTACTGGGAGTACCACTACCACAGCTCATTCTCCTCGGGCACCTGCCTTCCATTAAATCAACTACCCTACACCTTTACATTCTTTTTTTTTTTAATATATTTTATTGATTTTTTTTACAGAGAGGAAGGGAGAGAGATAGAAAGTCAGAAACATTGATGAGAGAGAGACATCGATCAGCCGCCTCCTGCACGCCCCACAGTGGAGATGTGCCCGCAAGCAAGGTACATGCCCCCAACTGGAATCGAACCTGGGACCTTTCAGTACGCAGGCTGACACTCTATCCACTGAGCCAAACGGGTCTCGGCTACATTCTTTTTTAATAATACTATCTGTGGTTTATACAATATTTATGTCATATTATTTAATGATCCTTACAATAACTCTGTGACCGATGTATTATTAAGCATGAGTTCAAAGAGGCTAATAAGAAACAGTAGATTGTAAACCCACTGTCCCCAGTCCAGGGCTATTCTCTGTTCTACAGTGTCCCCCCTGCAGTCTGCTTCCCTATGGAAAGAGCCTGGTTCCGCTGTTCACGATAGATAAGACTAATGCTTCCCACCCCCACCATTCAATCCCACTCCACTCGTTCCTCCAGCCAGGAGCTGCTGAAGTATACAGATTGGAGGGAATCAGAGCAATGTGTTGGTTGATTGGTTGGTTGGTTGGTTGGTTGGTTGGTTGGTTGATTATTTTTTTAGTATCAAATAGTGGAAGGTTTCTTTGCAATAAGTTAAAGTGAGCTACTTGTACCAAGTTCAAAAATTCCAAGGCCAAGTTTTCTAGCCAAACAACATTACGAAAATTGTCTCAAGGACTCATGTGTTTCTCAAATTGCTAACAACAGGGAAGAAGGCTATAGCCATACATAAACATAATGCATAAAACTCCCCCTGTTGGAAAAAAGAACCACTAGCCCATGGGATGTAGTAAGGTACCAGGGGCCATGAAGTCAAGAAACCAGTCCTTGCCAAAACTGGTTTGGCTCAGTGAATAGAGCATCGGCCTTCGGACTGAGGGGTTCCGGGTTCAATTCCTGTCAGGGCACGTACCTTGGTTGCAGGCACATCCCTGGTTGGGGGTGTGCAGGAGGCAGCTGATCGATGTTTCTCTCTCATTGATGTTTCAAACTCTCCCTTCCTCTCTGTAAAAAAATCCATAAAATATATTTTTTTTAAAAAAAAAAGAACAAAGAAACCAGTCCCCCCTCTAACTAAACTGTGTCATGTAAATCCCTTCCCTCCCTGTGCTTCGGCTGCCTCATCTATGTAACCAAAAAAGGTCGTGGTGAATGAGATGGTCTCTCAGAGCTTCCAACCTTAATATTTCTTACTTATAATACTTACTTAATATTAGTAAGTATTATGGGCAACCCCTCCTCATATCCCAATCCATTCATCTTAAATTACAAATTAAAATAGTCCTGAGAAACCACAGAGTTAATTCCCATTAGTAATACATACAGCACTTAACTTATATGAAGAAGTGCTGACTTCCTTCCCTTTAAGCCTTGCTGAGAGACAAAAGACATAATTAATAAGCTTTGACAGTAATATATGTAAGACATTAAGTGCTTAGAAACAGAAAGACATAGGGGGAAAGGTCCCAAAATTAAGTCCTGAACCTCAGAGCCTCTGACACAACACGCTTGGGAATTTCAGTATCCAGGTTCCCTTCATGTTGAGAATTCAAACTACAGACAGTTCCCAACTTAGGATGGTTTGATTTATGATCTTCCAATTTCACAATAATGATGATGATGCCCACACAACCATGCTGCCTTTCACTTTCAGTACCGTATCCAATAAATTACTCTATTCAGCATTTTGCTCTAAAACAGGCTTTGTTTTAGATGCGTTTCCCCAACTGTTAGTGTTTTGAGTGTGTTTAAGATAGATCAGGCTAAGCTGTGATGCCCAGTAGGTTAAGTATATTAAATGCATTTTCGACTTGAAATATTTTCAACGTGCAATGGGTAGGTCTGGACAGAGCACCACGGTCAATCCAGGAGCATCTGTAAATCCCGTTAAGAAGGTAAGATTTCAAAGAGAGCAAGCGGCCCCTTCTCTCATTTCTCCACTAATTTTAAGGCAAATTAAGAGAATTACACAGTGCAAGGAGGGGTGGGAGGGGCCCAGGCTCGGCTGCCTCTGGCCCAGGCCCAGAAATGTCTTGCCTCTTTCCACCCTCCCAGGTCCCCTCCCCCCACTTCCCACAGGTTTCTAAGCATTTGACAACCCGGTGGTTAAAAGGCTCTGCAAACAGCCTAATTCCATCACGAGTCCCCTCCCAGCTATGTACACACAGGGAGAGAAATAAAAGGGTACTTTGTTCATTTTTTTTTTTTTAAGTTCACAAGAGATACCACTAAACCCCAAGGTCCTCGTATGTTTTCTTTCAGTTGTCACTTTCTGGCTTAATACATTGTGGTCACAGATCTAGTCTGTGCCATACCAATCATTTGATCATTGTTAAGACTTGCTTGATGGCATAGTTTGGGGTCACTCTTTATAAATTTTTATGTGTATTTGAAAATAACGTATGATGCAGTTTGAGACGTAGTGCTCTTCACATGTCTGTCGGCTCAAATTTATTGATCATAGTGTTCAAATCTTGTATGTGGTAACTGATCTTTTTCACAGTTTATCAAGAACAGAGAAAATATATTACAGTCTCACTGGGGATATATATGTCTCTCAGTGTGGTGTTGTCGATTTTTATTTACTATACATTGAGGCCATGTACACATGTTTTACATGTAGTAGATGCATACAGGTTGTTTATATTTCTTAGTTGCAACATTTTAATCGAAATCACCCTCATTGTCTCTAAAAACATTTGGGGGGGGCAGTTAAAGTCTATTTTTGCCTAATGTCAATATTGCCAGCTTTCTTTTGTTTTTTTTAATCATCTATTTATCTCTAGCTATTATTTTACTTTTAACCTTTCTATATACTTATAAACATGTTTTTTATAAATAGCATACATCTATATTTTCATGTACTCTAACAATTTATGATACCTTTAGATTTATTATAATTACTGATACATATAGATTTCTTTCTACATCTTATTTTGTGCTTGATATCTGCCTTACCTATGTTATACTTCTTTTCTCAGCTTCCTTAACTTCAAGATTACTTTTTCTCATTTCAAATTTTCCCCATTAGCTAGAAAGGTACTCATTCTTTTAATAATTTTAGTGACTGCCTTAGAAATTTTAACATGCATGCTTGCTTCACTTATAACAGTCTAAGTTTAATCAATATAACTAACTTTCTCCTGAACTATGCAAGAACTTCAGAAGATATTAACTCCTGCTTTTCCAATTATGTCACTTAGTTTATGTAGTTCCCACTGAAAACATCATCATTATTATTTTATACAGTCAACATGTACTTTAACTCACTAATATTCCCTTTCTTTGCACTTCTTTACTTCCTGTTTCTGAGACCTTCTACCTGGGAATAATTTTTTTCCTCCTGGAGTACAGCTGACTCATGAGCAAGGTGGGAATCAGAGATGCTGACCACCCTGCAGTCGAAAATCCACTTATAACTTTGCATCTGTGGATTCAACAAACTGCAGCTCCAAACCATGATTGGGAATGCAAAAATACTATTTTTCACCCAGCGTTGGTTGAATCCTCAGGTGCAAAATCCAAGGTTAGGATGAACTGACTACAATGATTGAAGAAAATCCAGGTGTAAGTGGGCCTGCAGAGTTCAAACCCCTATTATTCATGAGTCCACTGCCTATCGTTCTGGTGAGTATCTGCTAGAACAAACTCTCCAGGTTTCTGTAAATCTGAAAAGTATTTTGTCCTTGTTTTTAAAAGATTGTTTTTTAATAGAACACTGAGCTGACAGTTAATTTCTGTCAGTGCATGAAAAATAATATTCCACTGCCTCTGGTTTCTACTGTGGCATGTCAGGATGATCTGTCATGTCTCTGAAGATAAGCTGCCTCCTCTCTCTGACCTTGGTGAAGATCCTCTCATTATCTTTTGTTTTCTGTGAACAGCCAATACAATATTGAAGGAGAACAAAGTTGGAAGGCTAAAACTATCCAACTTCAAGACTTACTCTGAAACTACAGTAATCAAGAGAGTGTGTTATTTGAAAAAAAAAGAGTAGACAAATAGATCAATAGAACAGAATAGAGAGCCCCAAAATAGACCCACATAAATAGAATTCAACTAATCTCTGACCAAGGAACAAAGGCAATATCATGGAGCAAAAACAATCTTTTCGACAAATGACACTGGGACAACTGGACACCCACGTGCAGAAAGATGAATCTAGAAGCAGACCTCTATACTCTTCACAAAAACTTCAAGTGAATGAAACACTATAAAACTCCTAGAGATTAACATAAACCTCAATGACCTGGAGCAAGCGTGTCAAACTCAGACCACTGAGTTTGACATACATGATTGCTAATGACTTTCCAGATACAACACCAAAGGCACTATCCATGAAAGAAAGAATCGATCCACTGGATTTCATAAAAAATTTTAAATATGTCATGGCCTACATCACAGAGCAGGTCTCAACCCTGGCCAACAGAAGAATAATAGGTCTCTGCCGTCAGTTTGGTGAGACCATCAATAGGTACAAGCAGGAGGTGCCTAACCCTCACAGTGGCAAGAAGAGCCTGCGATGAAACACAAGGACTTGACCAGCGAGGCTGCATGGCTGCCGTTCAGGCTGAATACAGAGGGCTCTGCCCTGTGCCACCAAGTGAGCCAGGAGAAGCTGGGTGCACAGGTCAAGGAGCTGGTGCTGCAGTTGGTGGTGGAAGCTGAGCAGCTGGTGGTTGGCGAGCTCAAGAAAGATATCTACAGCAGCGGTTTTCAACCTTTGGGTCTCAACCCCTTTGGGGGTCAAATGAGCCTTTCACAGGGGTCACCTAAAACCATCGGAAAATGTAGTAATGTAGTTTACTGTTGTTATATTAACAACTGTTAATATAGACTGTTACCCATGCTACACCATGCTTCAAGACAAAATTTCCTTTATTTGTAATTAGAAATAAATATTTCACAATATCTAATTGTGATTATCACTGTGCTTTAATTATGTTCAATTTGTAACAATGAAAATACATCCCGCATATCAGATATTTACATTACGACTCATAACAGTAGCAAAATTACAGTTATGGAGTAGCAATGAAAATAATTTTATGGTTGGGGGTCACCACAACATGAGGAACTGCATTAAAGGGTCGTGGCATTAGGAAGGTTGAGAACCACTGATCTACAGGGAGAACCCGAAGGTCATGTCAGGAAAGTGACCGGAGCTGGTACCGAGATTGACTACATCTTAGATGCTCTGTAGCCCCTGCCAGTTGTCCTCAGAGTGGGCCCAGGGGGAACATCAAGGCCAGTGAATACTGGCATCCATATTTTGCCTTCAAAAAACAGAAGCCAGGCGCTGCCTCAGGCAGTACAAGAAGCTTGGTTTTTTTCCTAAAGTGTTCCTTTAAAAAAACATACCAAACACTTTAAATGCCATTAAAATCAAAATAGCTTTGTGTTTTGAAGGCAGAAAATTTAAATATTTGATTGCTTTTGTTTTGAAGACAAGGATATTCTTTCAAGCCTGTAAGCCCCTTGTTTTACTCCCTCTAATTCCTGATGTTTGGGTATTTTTGCAAGTGTGTGTGTCTTTTAAAGCATGTAAGATGAAATGAAAATAAAGCATGGGCTGTGAACATTTGTTTTGCTCTGCTGAAAAAAAATATTTTTTTACCTTCCACTCTGTGAAAGACAATGTCAAGAGAATGAGAGAACAAACTGCAGGCTGGGAGAAAATATTTGCAAAAAATATATAATAAAGGACTGTTATTTAAAATATACACTGAGCAACTAAGATGGCCCGGGTTGGGTAGCTCAGTTGCTTAAAGCACCATCCTGATACAACAAGATTGCAGGTTTGGTTTCCAATCAGGGCACAATCTCTCTCTCTCTCTCTCTCTCTCTCTCTCTCTCTCTCTCTCCCTCCCTCCCTCCCTCCCTCCCTTTCTCTCTCTCTCTGTCAAAAATAAGTACATACATATTTATGTATTATATATATATATATGTATATATATATATATGTATATATATATATATATATATATATATATAATATACATCTATTTTTTAATGAATAAGAAGAGAATATTTTTAAAAAGGAACTAAGGTACTTCACATCATATGTCATCAGAAAATACAAATTAAAATGAGATACCACTACACACCTCTTAGAATGGCCAAAATTCATAATACTGACAATACAAAAGGTAAACTCTCATTCACTGCTGGTGGAAATGTAAAATGGAAACACTTCAGAAGACAATTTGGCAGTTTCTTACAAAACTAAACATATTCTTACCTTACAATACAACAGTTGTGCTCCTTGATTTTACCAGAGGAGTTGAAAACATGTCCATCCAAAAACCTACACATGGATATATATAGCAGCTTTATTCATAACTGCCAAAACTTAGAAGCAGTCACAATGCTCTTCAGTAGATAAATGGATAAACAAACTGTGGTACATCCACACAGTAGAATATTATTCAACTAAAGGCCTAGTGCTTGAAATTCGTGCATGGGGAGAGAGGGGTGTTCCTCAGCCCAGCCTGCATTCTCTCCAGCCTGGGACCCCCTACTGGGATCGGGTCTAAAGGGCAGTCAGACATCCCACTCACAATACAGGACTGCTGGCTCCCAACTGCTTGCCTGCTTGCCTTCCTGACTGCCACTAACTGCTTCTGCCTGCCAGCCTGATCACGCCCTAACCACTCCCCTGCCAATCTGATCAATGCCTAACTGTTCCCCTGCTGGCTCGATTGCCACTAACTGTCCTCCCCTGGAGGCCTGGTCACCCTTAACTGCCCACTCCTGAAGGCTTGATCACCCCCAACTACCCTCCTTGAAGGTCTAATTCCTCCCAACTGCCCTCCCCTGCTGGCCTGATCACCCACAACTGCCATCCCTTGCAGACCTGGTCCCTCCCAACTTCCTTCCCCTGATTAGATAGGATTAGATGGGATAGAGGCCCGGTGCATGGATGGGAGCCAGCTGGTTTGCCCTGAAGGATATTCTGGACCGGGATCGGGGTTCCCTAGGGGTGTAGGGCAGCCTGGGTGAGGGGCCTGTGGTGATTTGCAGGCCAGCCACACCCCTGGCGATCCAAGCAGAGACCCTGGTATCTGGGGTTTATGTATCTTCTATAATTGAAACTTTGTAGCCTTGAGCAGAGCCACGTCTCCTGCTCACTCTGTGACCACAGACATTTTTGTTGGGATTTATTTATCTTCTATAATTGAAACTTTGTAGCCTTGAGTGTAGGCCTGGGCCAGCCAGGGCAGCAGGGAAGCTTGGTTTCCTCCATTGCCAGGGAAACCCAAGCCTCCTGCTTACTGTAGCTCCATGGCTACAGCCATCTTGGTTTGGTTAATTTGCATACTCGCTCCTGATTGGCTGGTGGTCGTGGCTTGTGAGTGTGTAGGAGGTATGGTCAATGTGCATATTACTCTTTTATTAGATAGGCTGTTAAAAAAAACTAAGCTGACATCTAATTGGAAGATGGTGACACAGGTAAATGCCTGTGCCTGCTGCCGCCCATAACCACATCAAAATTACACCTAAAATACAGAACAACCATCATCAGAACCACCGGAAAGCTGGCTGAATGGAAATCCCACAACTAGAGAAGTAAAGAAGAAAGCACACTGAGACTGGTAGGAGGAGCAGAGGCTCAGAATGGGCTGGTCCGACACACACATGTGCCGCTTTTTTAATCGGAAGGAAAACTATCTCTGTGGAGGCCCCAGAAGAGCAAGGGGTCCCAGCCCCACATCAGACCCCCAGCTCAGGATCTCAGAGCTGGGAAAAGAAGTCCCTATGGGCAGTAAAAACTACGGGCTGTAAACACCAGTGTGGATTGGGGTCCAGTGACTCAGAGGCTACTGAAGACCCGGCTGTTTCTCTTAAAAGGCCGGCAACCACAAACTGAACTTACAGAGTCTTGCTTCCTCTGAGCTCCATCAGAATGAGGCTCTGCGGAACACAGACACATACGAGGAGGAACTGGATTGTCTGGCATCCGGGCAAGAACTCGGGGTGGCTTTCTCCCAAATAGATGGAGGTGCTGGCAGGGATCATTGTTCCTATGCTGGGACCTGTATAGGGCTGACTGGCAGCCATTTCTGTTTGCTCTGCCCTGATAATTCCCTAAGACCCAGCCTCATCCAATTTCTAACCCTCTGAAGTAGCTTTGCATATGAATGGCCTGCCCTTACTCAGGTTAAAAGGTCTCAAACAAGCTGCAGTTGGGTCAGGGAGTCTCAATCTTATCAATAAAAGGCCCAAGACTGGAACCATCACCAGCCTGCCTTGCTTCATAGCTGGACCTCATCTGGGCACTTCTGAACCTGATACAAAGGGGATAGAAAGAGGAGGAATCTGTAGCTCTCTCTGTAGCCCCCACTGGGTGGCCCCAGGCAGTGGATGACTTTGCACCTCCCTGGAGACCTAAGAGCAAGTGTGCCCAGGGGTCAGTGTCAGACCATACCATATTACAACTACACGTCCATAAGTGACACACTCAAGGGGCAGACTCAGTGGGCACCAAAGCCGCACTGAAGCAAGTCCTGTCTCCTGCACAGCAGCTCTCCCACTGTAGTTGCAGCTGGTCCTCACAGCCAATTGGCCTGGAGGTCAATTCCTCCCAGTGACACCAACAGCAATCAAGTCTCAACTACAACAAGACTGTGCTCACAGCCCACAAAGGGGTGCACCTAGACCTCCCAGCTCAGATGACTGGGGAGGCTGAGACACTGGGCCCTATAGAACACCTACTACATAAGGCCACTCTACCAACTCAATGAGTCATAGCAGTGTAACCAATTCATAGAAACAAACAGAGGGAAGCGGCCAAACTATGGAGACAAAGGAACATATCACAAATGAAAGAAATGGAAGTAAGCAAACTACTGGATATAAAACCATGGTTATAAGGTTACTCAAGAATCTTCTAGAAACCTCCAAATAAATGGAAAAAGACCAGTCAGAAATTAAGCAAACACTGACTGAAATAAAGAATAATATTCAGAGATTCAACAGTAGAGTGAGGATTCTGAGAATCAAATCAACAATTTGAAATATGAGGAAGCAAAAAACACCCAACCAGAGGAGAAAAGGAAGGAAGGAAGGAAGGAAGGAAGGAAGGAAGAAAGGAAGGATTACTCTATCCAGCAAAACTATCATTCAGAATTGAAGGGCAGATAAAGAGCTTCACAGAGAAGAAAAAGCTAACGGAGTTCATCAACTCCAAACCAGTATTATATGAAATGTTGAGGGTATTCTTTAAGAAGAGGAAGAAGAAGAAAAAGAAAAAGATAAAAAATATAAACAACAAGCCGTAACCGGTTTGGCTCAGTGGATAGAGCGTCGGCCTGTAGACTAGGGGGTCCCGGGTTCAGTTCCGGTCAAGGGCATGTATCCTGGTTTCGGGCACATCCCCAGTGGGGGGCGTGCAGGAGGTGGCTCATCGATGTTTCTAACTCTCTATCCCTCTCCCTTTCTCTCTGTAAAAAATCAATAAAATATATATACATATATATTTACAAAATGGCAACAAATGCATACCTATCAGCAATTATATCTAAAAATCAAAATAAATGAATAAGAAATCTAATGAACGAAATAAGCTGGTGAATAAAGTAGAATCCGAGGCATGGAAATGGAACAGACTGAAAATTCTCAGAGGGGGAAAAGGGGATGAAGAGGGGGGCAGGAAGAGATTAAACAAAGATCTTATATGCATATATGCATCATCTATGGACACAGACAATAGGGTGACAGAAGCCTGGGGTGGGAACCAGGTGGAAGGGGTCAATGGGAGAAAATAAAGGGACATCTGTAAGAATCTCAACAATAAAGATTAAAATATAAATCTAAGTATCTAACAAGCAGAGAAAGGTTAAGTAAATTATAAAGAAAAAAGAAAGGAAGGAAGGAAGGAAGGAAGGAAGGAAGGAAGGAAGGAAGGAAGGAAGGAAGGAAGGAAGGAAGAAAGAAAGGCGCTATTAAGCCATGAAAAGACATGGAGGAATCTTAAATGCATATTAGTAAGTGCAAAAAGCCAATCTGAAAAAGCTGTGTGATATACTGTGTGATTCCAACTGCATGACATTCCGGAAAAGGCAAAACTATGAAGACCCGGAAAAGATCAGTGGTTGCCTGGGGTTGAAGGGTGGAGAGGGATGAATAGGCAGAGCACGGAACTTTTAAGGCGCTGGAAAAACTCTGCATAATCCCATAACTATGGGTACATTTCATTATACATTTGCCCCATCCCATAGAGTGTACAATACCAAGAGTGAGAGCTAGCACAAACTGTGGTCATTGGGTGATTATGTGTCAAGATAGGTTCATCAACTGTAGCAAATTTTAACTCTGGTGGAGGACATTGATAACGGGGAAGCAATGCATGCGTGGTGGCAGGGGATACATGGGAAATCTCTGACCTTCCCTCGATTTGGCTGCGAACCTAAAACTGCTTTCTTTAAAAAGTTTTTTAAAAAAAGAATTAAGGAGCTCTATGCTGATATGGAATCATATACAAGATACATTACTATAAGAAAAAATTCCAGAATCATGTGGATGATGTACTACCATTTGATTTTTAAAAGGAGGAGAAAAAAGCATACATATAAATATATTTTTTTAAAAAAATACATAAGGAATAACACTGTTGGTCTATAAGAGAAAGAACTGACTGGCTGAAAAACAGAAGTGTGACAGAGAATATTCACTAAATGCCCATTTAAGCAGTTATTTAGTAATTCTTTTCTAACAAATAAAAAGTAACAGCAGTAAGAACAATTCTGGGAGGAAAATAGATGCTTTTTATTTCACCCACTTTCAGATAAGAAATTTGCAAGACTGGACTGAGAACTGGCCCTGACTTGAGTTTTTACTTTTGACTGAAACTTGGACATTCAATAATAGACTTCACTTTCCTCTTTTGACAAGTGAAAAAGAAGTTGGTACACAGTTTGTGTTTACTCTTTTCTGAGACCGTATTTTAATCATGTACCCAGTAAACAGAAAAACACTTTCAATTCACAACCTATTTAAAACAAGAAAAGCTGTAGTTCGGAATAAAACAGTTGTATGCAAGTTGTTTTTTTTCTTTTTCAATTAGAGAAGACATTCACATTCAGAACACTGCTCAGGAAAATAAAAGAGTAATCACATTTCAGGGATTTCTCTGAAGGGTGGGGGGCTGCAGAGGAGAAAAAATTTCTAGCCTCATTCTTTTTTTTTTTTTACAGGGAGGAAGGGAGAGGGATAGAGAGTTAGAAACATCAATGAGAGAGAAACATCAATCAGCGGCCTCCTGCACAACCCCCACTGGGGATGTGCCCGCAACCAAGGTATATGCCCTTGACCGGAATCGAACCTGGAACCCTTCAGAGTCCACAGGCCGAAACTCTATCCACTGAGGCAAACCAGTTAGGGCTAGCCTCATTCTTTTATAAACAAACACACTACCAGCACAAGAGAGGGTTAGTAGCTCAGGACAAGTCTGATTCCCATTGGTCCACTGAGTCTGGCTGCAGCCAATGACTGATGCTTTATGAGAGGAAAGAAAACTAAGAAAAATAAAATAAAAAATTAAAAAGTCCTTCACAGCCCTATTATCAAAACCCAGAAAAGCTTAAAGAACACTGCTTTACTGAATTCAGAAAACAAAATTACTGAATGTGAACTTTGGTGAAACTTAGAGATAAGTAAGAAAGATAATTGCCTTCCTTTTCTTTAAAATTGCTTCCCAGTCTCCTATTTCTACTACTTAGGAGCCAGGAGGTGGTTACTTATTTATTATTGAAACCCAAGTTTTGTGTGCGTGTTGTTTTTTTACTTTTACTTTTATTTATTAAGTTGAAATTTCAAAATTCAGAAGAAACAAACCAGATAAATGAGTAACATATACAACGAATAGATACCTGTCTCCCAGCAACCAATGTTATTAGATTCTTGTGTGTCCTTCCAAAGATATATGTACAAAGAAACCCTCCCTTTTTCCCCTCAACCCTGCCTTTTCTCTTTTACACAAGGGGTTGTATGGAATCAATAGTCTTTAAATTAAAATGAAAATCAAAAGGGTCTTTATATAATCCTAACTTCTTGAGATGAGCACCTTACTCTCTTCTATGAAGAAATGGCGTTCTAAAAAATAAATTTATTTTCTATAGCTCCTGTATCACTCTAAGTGAAGAAAGAGTTGTTTGTCAAAAAGAAGTAGGAGGTCTAGCGAACTAAATTTCCTGTGATGGCACAACAAATCAACTCACTCCCCTTCTGGTCCAGCATTCTGACCCCTTCCACGTCCCCACCAGGGGTAGTTTTGCAGGGGTTCCATTAGGACTCCATGGAGACCTAGTCTAAAGTCCAGAGGCCCCGCCAAGGACACTGAAGAGGGAGAGAAGAGGGAAGCGGGAAGCTTAATTCAAATGTTTGGCTCTTGTGACTGGCAACAAGGAAGTGCAGGCAGATGAAAGAGAAACCATGATTGCCTTAGATCAGTTAATCAGTAACTCAACGTATGCTAGCATTAAACCAGATCCTTCGGCCTTCCCGTGGCAATTTAACAGACAAAACTTGGGCACCTGAATGGCAGGTAAAAGTTGGGCACCTGAATGGCCAGACAGCTTTGTAAGTCCTTGGCTAAAATTCAGAACCAGCCACAGAGAGAAGGGGCTGTTGGTGGAATAAGATATAGAAAAACTCATGAAGAGGGAAACCCAGAGAGCCTTCCAGGGTTCTATGCTGTATCTGAATGGCAGAGTGGTGAACTGTGTGCTTTTAAGTTTTGAGGTGCTACCAGGAACACTAGGCCAGGCATCTCCCGGCAATGTCAAGGTTCAAGTCCCAACCTAACTGTGTGAGTGTGGACATTCCCGATAAGCCAGCTAAAAAATACTGCAAATCTCAGTCCTATTTCCATTTCCCCACACCCCAGCAGAGCAGTTCTAAGATCTCCCAAACTCCAGCTTCTGGCATTACGTTTAGGAATTTTTCAGCAACTGTCCAGGGTGATTCTGATCTCCAATTTGAAAAAACATTTCAGGGAGACACCATCTGCTTCTCTCCAGCACTAAGTCTCTCAGTTCTATCCCAAGAAAGACAAGTGAGCAGAGTTTATAGAAGAGAAAACCAATATTTAAGTCTTGGGATGCCATTAGAACCATGAGGGATTCTTTTAGACCAGTGGTCAGCAAACTGCGACTCGCGAGCCACATGCGGCTCTTGGGCCTCTTGAGTGTGGCTCTTCCACAAAATACCACGGCCTGGGCGAGTCTATTTTGAAGAAGGGGTGTTAGAAGAAGTTTAAGTTTAAAAAATGTGGCTCTCCAAAGAAATTTCAGTCGTCGTACTGTTGATATTTGGCTCTGCTGACTAATGAGTTTGCCGACCACTGGCCTAGACCCACCACAATCTGCCACTTTAGAGGTGAAGGGTGGGCTACTTTGATGTGGAAAAGCATCCGCAGAGAAGAACCTAAACACCACTCACTTCTAAACAAATAGCCAACATAGTTTATAAACAAAGTCTTGAATGTTTTTCTGGAGCCGGGCCTGAATTTATAACCTCCTAACACAGCTCACCAGAAAGCTGGTCAGAAACACTTCTACCTGCCTGTACTTTGGATGAAATGGTAAATTTGAAAAGACAATCACCCAGTATTTTTCATAAATATAGTCTTGCTTTTCTGAATGGCAATGTGAGGTGATACAGCACAGAGGCAGGCAGACCTGGGTTCAAATTCCCAGTCTATTCCATCCATACTCACTCAGATCTTGGGCAAGAAACTAACCTCTCTGAGCCTCATCAGTAACGTGGGATAATAATTTCTTTCTTTTCTTTTTTTAATTTTTGTTTATTTTTAATATAGTTTATTGATTTTTTTACAGAGAGGGAGAAGAATAGTTAGAAACATCGATGAGAGAGAAACATTGATCAGCAGCCTCCTGCACACCCCCTACTGGGGATGTTCCTGCAATCAAGGCACATGTCCTTGACAGGAATCGAACCCGGGACCCTTGAGTCCGAATGCCGATGCTCTACCCTGATGAGCCAAACTGGCCAGAGCAGGGATAATAACTTCTGCGTCTCTTGATTATTATGAGTTTTAAAGTGACATAAAGTAAGTGCCCAGGCACAGGGTTGGAATGAATTAATACTCATTTCCTTCTTTTCTTCCAGAACTCCTTGTCTACGATATTTGCTGGACAATAAATAACCAGAAAAACCGTTACCCCCCTGTATTAAATCTAATCATGCCAGGATTCCCTCAGGCCAAGATAGCTACTGAAAAAGACTTTTTGCATTTATTCATGTGCACCATATACATTCTCATGATACATACATGCTTCTAACAAAATGTATCATCAAAAGGTGTCCACTGCCAATTCCACCCCGTGAAACTAGATTAAATCGTGTAACGTTGCTGACATTTGGCCATTTTATATCTACGACGACAGCAGTTTCATACAGCTGCAAATGCCAACTGTAGAGCAAGGACTTCCTATCTGCCCACCCCAGACTTCCTGAGATTATTAAAAATCAAAACCTTGGCATTTCTCATCCCAGTTCTGCCATTTATGGGCTGTGTGACTTCGTGAGAAAATCATTTAGCAACCTTGGACTGGGGTTTCCTGAGTTTATACCACAAACGTGGTATCTACCTTGGTACCTTTCTCTGTAATTTCACGACAATAGAGAGGCACAGGGATGTAGTGTCGTCGCACATCCAAAATGCAGACTTGGCGAGAATGTTTTGAATTTTGCTCTGAAAGTGTTCTCAGCTGTCCCTTGTGCATCCATCCTGCCCATCTACTTTGAAGCAGGGAAGACGGCGACCTGGATGATAACACCCTAAAGCTGTGTAAACTTCTTCACGGGGCTCTTAAAACGCACTTCCAATGCGGCGCACCCTCCCGCGGCGGGGCTGGATTTCTCCTTAAACAAAAACGGTCACGGGTGTCAGAGAGATGTGAGGGAGTGTCCAGCGAACTGTGTCTAAATGATTTTCCTGGTGAGCGGAGCCGGCCCGGGCTGAGCCCCTGTGAGGGAGAGGAGGGAGCATGCTTCCCGGGCAGAGGAGGCATTGTTGAAACTAATGAGTTCTGCACCACTTGGTCCGCAATCACAGCGGAGTCTGATTTTCCTAGACAAAGAGCCATAACCAAAGGGGGGTGCTCTCCTCGTTGTTGACTCATGAGGTGGTGTAGTCTCCCCATTCCTTCCACCTCCTCCGAATGGTAAGAGGAAAACATTTATCAACTTGGGGCACTATCAGGCCAGGTGTGTCATGGCTAGAATGGATTTTTTACAGTCTACACTCACTTAAAAAAATGCCTAGAAATGACTCCAGCTCAGAATATTAAAATGTTTCAGTGCCCCCTAATGTATTCCTTTTACCCATCTGTCATAATTTTATCTCCCCCTGAACCCCTGCCACCATTTTTGCAGGGAGTTTTTTTTGTTTGCCTTATTTTTTTTATTTTTATTTTTTTTTTGCTCAGAGAAATAATAGTCCTGATCCTTCAAGCATGCAGGCCAGCACTATTCTTAGAAGGGAGCTGCAGGAGGTTTATTATGCCATGAAACAGGGAGCGAGAACAAAGGGCTACTGAATCACTCACCTTATCTTCATCTAAGAAACCCGAGAATTACAGGCTTTCTCTGTTCCTCTCCAGCTCAAGAGCTGCACTTGCCAAGACTGGGTTTTAGGGCCGCGTCTGGACTACAAAACTGTAAGCAGATAGGTGCCCACAATGCCTCTTACCACAAATATAGACTCTTATCTCAAATGCCCAAAAACAATGCTCAGCATTTTTTTTCCTCCTAACCAAAGTTTAAGCACTTGTTTATGAATCTAGACATCTGATTGCTCAGCACTAACTAAAATGTTCTGAAGAGAGCCATCCATAAGAAGCGCCTTTACCCTGAAAAAACCTGAAAGGCGTTAGAATTATTTCAGAATCCACAGCTCTCACTTAGTTCACTGAGGGCAGGAACCTAGATTTATTTTCCTTGCCTTATGTGTAATTAGTGTTCAATAAATATGTGTTGACTAAACGAATAAGTACAAAACATGTAAAGAGTTTTCACAGTGTATTTTGACACCTTCACAGAAAGCACCTTTATCATATTCTATTTTGATAATTCCACCCTTAACACTTATTTAGAAAACCGATTCTAAAAATAAATGTAACCGCTGGGGATGCTGTGGGAAGATGGATCTGACAGAAGCAGTACCTTTAGCTGCTTTTCTGAAGAATCCGGTGCAGCTATAAATCCTGGCTCTACCCATCAGCCTTCACTCCCTTTGTCTCATTCCCACCGCCTCTGCCCAGCCTCCCCCCCAACTACTCCCAATCTCATTAGCCACGATCTGCTAAACTGCAGTGTACCTCCCGGAGCCGGCAGAAACACATGTCACTGAGAATTAGGGAATTGGAGCCCGTTACAAGCCACCGAATAGGGTCACCCAGTATCTGAACCTGAAAATGAGGAGTTTTTCTACTTTTTTTTTTTTTAACTGTGAGAAAACGGAGGGAAACTTAATGAAACGTTTTTAAGCATCTGATCTGGGGCAGAGGGCACAGTGTACAGGCATGTATAATAAACGGGAGGGGAAAGATAACATGTTATTTGCTAATCATCTGACAAGTAATATCGACTTCATTTGCCGGTGGTGGAAGGAAGGATATTGTCTGCAAACTTGTCCCATGAATAGCCTGGAAGGCAAATGACTTAAATAATAATAATTTAAAAAAAAAAGGACAAAGCGATATTACTTCATCTGAAGTATTCCTATGCCACACTTTACCCAAGCAAGAGAACTGCCTTTTTTTTACCTTCATTCTAACCAACGTTTATTTAACATAAGCCCCGAGGTAGATCCATCATGCTGCCAGATACTGGCTCAAGCTGAGAAAAGCATGAGCACTGCGAAGCGACAGCCCCTTCGGCACACCCCTTCCTTAAGATGTGTGTACCCGTGCCCAGTGCTAGCCTGTGTGTCCACAAACGGGAGTGTGTGTGTGTGTGTGTGTGTGTGTATGTGTGTGTGTGTGTGTTTAAAGGGGGTGGGAGGGATGGAGCTGTCAGGACCCACAAGTTTAAGAAAAGAAAAATGACTCCGCCACCGAAGCCTGGAGCAATCTGAATGGCTCGCTCCCGGCTCTCTGAAAGGTTCCCCCGCAGATCCGGTGTGAGATTAACCTCAGACGCGCTTTGGAGCAACTGGGAGAGCGATCGCCCCTCCGGAGACAGCCTTTGTCTGCGTGCACCCGCGGCGCTTGCTCGGGTCCAGGTTGGGGCGCGGCTGGATCTGCCCCCCCCCCGACCCCACCCATCCCCACCCCCAGGCCGGGAGGCGGCACAGGTGCAGCGGGCGGCCCGCGCCCCGCCCTGCGCGGACCGCAGGCTGCGGGCTGCCCCGCCAGACCAGCACCTGGTACTTTTTTGCAAAGCCTAACCAGGAAGTAACCGATATAATATTCAATATACACACTTTCCTGGGCCAGAGAGGAGGGAGGGGGGTGAAATCTCAACCGCTGCCCCAGGACCGAGCTCTAACCCTTTTCTGCCGCCCGCGATCCCTATTTATTCAGCGGAGTTTGGGTTATTGTTCTCCCGAGGAGTCCGAGGGTCCAAGCGAGACCGTAATAAACGGACGCCACGTTGCACACAACAAAGGAGAAGCCCCGCGGGGACGGGGGGGGGGGGGACAGGCAAGGCACCGACGCTCCGCCGGGAACGGGACTTCGGGGGCGCGCAGGGTGGCGTCTCGGACTCGCGGCCCCGTCGCCATGGGAACCCCGCGCAGGCGCAGAGCGTGGCCGCCGCCGAGCGGTCCCACCGACCCGCCTCGGCGGTCCCGCGCCGCCCGGGCGCCCCTCGGCTGATTCCAGGAAAAAGGCGACGGAGTCAGTCCTCCCCGCGCGGAGAGGGGCGCCCGGTCGCCCCGACAGGGTCCTGCGCGGGGTCCCCGGGCTCGGGAAGCACCGGGGGGCTCCCCCAGGGCAAAGGGCACCGCGCTCCCCCTGCTGGGACGCGCGGACCTGCTCTCCCCGCGGTCCCCGGGATCCCGTGGGGGGTGGAGAGGGGACAGGGGGCGGGAGTGGGGGTGCACGAAGCATCCAGCAAGTAGGCTTGACCTTCCACCCGAGGACACACCCCACCCGCCACCACCAAAGACCCGAGCATTAAGTTCTGGCGTGCGCTCACACACCCACGTCCTTCTGCAGGATGGGGACCCCAAGACCGTCCTTCTGCATGATGGGGACCCCAAGGCCGTCCTTATGAATGATGGGGACCGTGGTCCCGGTCTCCGCACCGAGGCTGGAGAGGGGTCCGCCACGCACAACCCGCACAGGGTCCTCAAGAGCGTGTCCCGGCGCGGACTGCAGAGCGGAGCTCGGCACCTGCTCACTTGCACACCTGAGCCGGCTGGCGGACCCGTACCCCCTTTTCTTTTCTTTCTCGTCTTCCCCCCCAAAAGCACTGACCTGCTCAACTTGGAGTGTTCGGCAGCGGACAGAGTCTTCGGAGTCCCGGGCTCAGGAGCCACCTCCAAAGTGCAGGGGTGACGAGTTACCGACTGCTGTGCCTCCAACTCCAACACCCCGTCCCGGGTCTGGAAAGCCACCCCCCAAAAGGGCACTTCTTCCCCCTCCCGTCAAGCAAACCCCTTATTCTCCCCCAGCAAGACGGGCTGGCGGAGCGGGGCGCGGGCCACACAACCTGCTTTCTCATTCAAATCCGCACGCTCCCTGCGGCCCCCGCCCCCGCCGCAGCTCCGCCGAAACCAGGGACTGGAGCGCGGGGAGCGGACCGGACTCCCGCCGGCTCCCGGGGCTGCAGCCGCCGGGGAGGGCGGGGGCGGGACCTTGACCCCGGGGCCTGCACCCCCCGGCGGGGCTCCTCTTCAGTCCTGGGCATGAGGTCTTTTTCTTTTCCTCTAACGTTTCAGAGGTTCCCAAATCCGGGACACACACACACACACACACACACACACCTGGATACTCAGTGTTGGGTGCTGGGAGGGGAAAGGGGTTTGGAGGTGAGGGCGCAGGGGCTGGAAAAAGTTTGCACCAAAGTGAACCAAGGTCCGGACCGCATCTTAAAGAAAGTTCCGAACCGCCGGTCTCACCGCCTCTCCCGTTTTCTACCTTTCTAAGAGAAATAGCATCTTTCCTGGCGTTACAACTAGGAGATCTGCTTGGAGTCAAGTGCAGCGAAGACCGAGAAGGAGAGTATACAGGGCGCGGGGCCTGCAAGAGGCAGCCAATCAGTGACTCTCTCTCATCACTGGTGTTTCTATGTATCATTGATGTTTCTATGTTTAACTGATGTTTCTATGTATCACTGATGTTTCTATGTATCACTGATGTTTCTATCATTGATGTTTCTATCTATCACTGATGTTTCTATGTATCACTGATGTTTCTATCACTGATGTTTCTATGTATCACTGATGTTTCTATTACTGATGTTTCTATGTATCACTGATGTTTCTATGTTTCACTGATGTTTCTATGTATCATTGATGTTTCTATCTCTCACTGATGTTTCTATGTATCACTGATGTTTCTATCACTGATGTTTCTATGTATCACCAATGTTTCTATGTATCACTGATGTGTCCATCTATCACTGATGCTTCTATGTATCATTGATGTTTCTATGTATCACTGATGTTTCTATCTATCACTGATGTTTCTATGTATCATTGATGTTTCTATGTATCATTGATGTGTCTATCTATCACTGATGTGTCTATCGATCACTGATGTTTCTATCTCTCACTGATGTTTCTATGTATCACTGATGTTTCTTTTTTGAAATGCCCCTGACACCTCTGCCTCCCTCCGGATGCTTCCCATTCAATCAGGTCCGTGTAGAGGCTGAGGAGGCGAACAGCCAGCCAGTCTGCGGCGACTTAGGGAAGTGTGCACACAGTAGGCCCTCAAAGGGTGAGGACAGGTTGAAACCCACGGGGCGCCCCGGCCAGGCGAGGGAGCAGGTAGGTCGGCGCGGCCGATGGCAGGCTGACAGCCGCTGGCCCCGGTGATCCGGCGGCGGCGCTCCAGGATTTGCATTTATCAGCCTCCATTCAACCTGCCCCATTGTTAGTTCAAAGCCTGCCGGGGAGGGACCGGGGGGCGCTGCTCCGCACTCACCTTCGGTTTAAAACCCTCCACCCCTAAGAAGGTCCTGGAAAAGCTGGCCGGGTGGGCTTGGCCGGGGTTTTCTGGACTTTGTGGCAACGTAAACCAGTCATTTTCGGTTTTCATGCGTGAATTTATTTGCTCGGGAAGTTACAAAAAAAGGAGTGCCAAAGCCTGAAGAGCCAGCCGGGCCTGGCTGCCCGTCCACTTTCCACTTTGACGGACACTTCTTTGACGGACACTTAGTAGCGGGGAGGAGAGAGGCTGGAGGGGGAGTAGCGTCGTGACCTCTCAGCCAAGATCTAGGGTTTCACCTTTTCATCCCACTTAGCCGATACCATAGAAACAACCCATTTGTATTATTCAATTCAACAGAGGCAATTACAATGTCACAGCAAAGCACCATGGGCAAGAAGAAACTTTATCCTGAAAGCAATCCTGGACTCTCAGGAAAAAAAAAAAAAAAAGGAAAAACCATCAGAATAGTCCCTTGAATTTCCTCCTGCCCCTGTAGGGTCCCAGGAAGAAAACAGTTTGGAAAAAGACTTAAAAGGTCTTTGGGCTCCATAAAAAGAAACCTCCCCAAATTTTATTAAAAAAAAAAAAATACCCACACAAATTCCCAATTTGTCAGAAATTAAACGGATTATCTTTCTTCCCCCAAATTGTGTTTTGCTTTGTTTGTTTTTTGTTTGTTTGTTTTCTTTTTAATATTTTTTTATTGATTTCAGAGTGAAAGGAAGAGGGAGAGAGAGAGATAGAAGCATCAATGATGAGAGAGGATCATTGATTGGCTGCCTCTTGCATGCCCCACACTGGGGATCCAGCCCGCAACCCAGGCATGTGCCCTTGGCTGAATCAAATCTGGGACCCTTCAGTCCGCAGGCCCACGCTCTATCCACTGAGCCAAAACAGCCAGGGCTTGCTTTGTTTTCTTGTTTGTTTTGTTTTTTAAGATTTGTTTTGCTTGCAATCTCCATGGTAAATAGGAAGGCAAAAAAAGGAAAGACAGAAAGATACCAAGACAACCCTTCACCCAACTAGGTGTCTTACTCATATCTGAAAAACCAACCACAGATGCATGTGTTGGAATAAACTCAGACATTTAGTAAAGTTCATAGCAAGAGCACTTGCTTGAAATGCATTCTGTATTTTGACAGTTTCAATGCCCATAATTGTGTGAACTTTAAGATTGTTTAATTGTGCAATATTTTAAACCTAAGAAATAAAAAACAAGGCAAACATCCATGTAATGCTGTTGCTTCCCCTACCCCCCCCCTTTTTTTTTAAATAAAATATCACAACTACTGCTAAAACCACATCTCCCTCTCTTCCTTCCCCAAAATCAACCAATCTGAAGTTGGTGTTGTTAGCGTAAAGAGTGTGAGTCATACTAAAGCTTGCTCTTCCATGTTTGGGACATACACCTTTGTGTATATGTCCATAAACCTTTTTAAAAAAAACCTTCATTGTTGAAGGTATTTCTCCCATTAATCTCTCCCAGTCCGCTCCCGTCCCACCTCTCCATCAACCTTTTAATGTAATTTTTCCCTCGGAGTCCTCTTTTCTTACCATTAACCAGAGAAAATTTAACTAAAACTAAGAAAGTGTTGTTACATTGATAAGTTTTTGGAAGCAGGACAGAACTGTGTTTCCCTGCTGTGACAATCAGAGGAAATAATAACAAAGGGATTAGACAGTGGTTCGTAAACAGCCTCTGTAGGTTGCCCAAGCCCTCCCATGGTTACCAAAAAGTCAACAGAAAAGAAGACACACAAAACCCCTCTACTTCCCTTGTTATGGGAAGACTTGGAGAAAATGGGATCTAGCTCACCACATCTTTGAGCTATCTGTCCTCTATGGTAATAAAGTACCTTTTTTGAATGGTCCTGTAAGTCGTAATCTTTTAAGTAAGGATTTTCCGAGTGTAAAGAGCTCCTGCTAAGTAGCTCCAGGTTGACACCAGCGCTGCTGAAAAGTCTGGAGTTGCATCCTTCTAGCTTTCCCATTCAGGGGACCTACATCCGTGCAGCGAGTTACAGAGAGCCCCCGACCGGGGTCCTTTGACTTAACCTCCTCCCAGCAGTAAAAGGGCTGTGAAAGCACCGATTTTTCTTGCATCCCATTGACTGGTGGTGAAAGACATCCTTCCCAACCCCCACCCTCCTCTGGCTTCCAGAGCGAAGACTCTCATTAATTATACTGGCACAGCCCTGCCCGCCTGGCCTCCTGGCTCAAGAGCTGCCAGATTTCTACCTCTCACCTCTGCCTTGACACCGAGTGTGCACTGACACCAGGATCACAGGAAACCCTGTAAAAAGGCTGCCTGGTACACGGTAAGATGATGGATGCACCCTGTGGTTGGGCTCGCTGTGCTGCATCTCTTCAGGGGTTTTGTTAGAAAACCCTCTGAGAATCTGTGTTGGAAGCAGCTATCTCTAGCTGTACAAAAATGGTGCTGTCATTTGCAAAAAAAAAAAAAAAAGCCATATTTAAGATACTCAAAATTAACCGGCGGTAATCTTTCAATCACATCCAGGAGTGGAGATGAATATTATCCCTATTTCAGTCAATGCATCAGGAAGTCAAGAGAATAATCAGAGTTTAAGGATGATCAAAGGAGGAGTCATCCCTCTTTCAACACATTTCTGTTGAGGACTTGCCATGTACCAGGCACTGCTCCAGATGATAAGTCTGAGCCGGACCGTAGATAGCACTGAAGAACAAAGCGGTGGCTGTCTTTCAAGCCTTACTCCCCCTATTCTTCAAGACTTTTGGATACAAATAAGAAAACCCCATTGCAAACTGGCTTGAGCGGGAAAGCCCATTTACTCTCTCTCCCCTTGAGATAGGGGAAAAGGATAAGGGCTTCGGGAATGACTGGATCCAGGAATTCAGAATCATTAACCTCTTGCATTCGTCCTTACTTTTGCTTCTCTTCTTTCTCTCACTGCTTTTCTCCATGTTTAGATCTTATTCTCTCCTGTTACACGTGTGCTTCCTCTGTATCAGTGATTCTCAACCTGTGGGTCTCGACCCCTCTGGGGGTAGAACGACCCTTTCACAGGGGTCGCCAAAGACCATAGGAAAACACAGATATTTACATTGCGATTTATAATAGTAACAAAATTACAGTTATGAAGTAGCATGAGAAACTGTATTAAAGGTCGTGGCATTAGGAAGGTTGAGAACCACTACTCTATAGGCTGATGGATGGGGGTGGGGAAGACATTACCAGGGACAGCTCTCAGCTAGTGATCCCATTGGAAAGAGAAGCCTTCTTGCTTTTCCCATCTATAAACAAGGTTGTAGGAAAGGATTCTAATTGGCCTGGTGCAGGTCCCTGTGTCCATCCATAGGTCCATTAACATGGTCAGCCCAAGTAGAGTATATGTGTGGCCAGTCCTGATTGCACACCTCCCCCTAGTGTCAGGGAGGTGGGGTAATCATGAGTAGCCGCCCCACCAGCACTCCTAGTAAATAACACAGGAAGGATTTGTTCCCCATGGGAGGGTGGGAAGGGATTCTGGCAGATAAAAAGAGCAGGTGTTCCCTGCGGTACCCCCTCCTGGATCGGCCACCTGAGAGAGACACAAACACCTTTGTACAGATTCATATGTATATGACAGAGATTTCTTTTTCTTTAAGAAGAAGAGAAACTTCCTGAGTCCATCAGGAAGGACTGGGGGTTGCCGTTGGGGGTGGGCCCTGGTTGTTTTGTTTTGTGTTTTGTGTTTTTCACAGACATTTTCATATGTACACAAAAGCAGATTCATAATGAGGCACTCTGTATTAGCCACAAGTTTCAAAAATTATGAATATTTTGGCAATGTGGAGAATTCACTGCAATACCTAAATGCATAAATTAACACAGTGTTGCAGTGCTATGATCTTCGTTATGTAAGAAATGCATGCCTCTAGATTAACTAAACTAAATAGGACCAACACATGTGAAGCTCTTCAGAGAATGCCTAGTACAAACTGAGCTTGTAGAAATGTTAATTATTTTTAGTTACTGTTAATCCATTTAAAGGATTTACAGGCTAAAAATAAAACTCTACACACTAAAGTGTATTTTGCCTATGGGGGAAAAATATTTAAGGCTAAACCCTTTACCAATGGACAATAACATTTTTACATGATTCATGTTTAACGGTGCTCTTCATGCTTTTTTCTCTAACAAGCCTACCTAATTTCTCCTTTTAGATGGCAATGCCAAATGTTACCAGCAAATGTACTTTTTCACCTTAAATATAAGGAAAAATATATATAGATTAAATTATCAGGATGAGGAATGAGTTTGGGTAGGTATCAGAACTCTAAACCCTACTTTAAAACCTTGGCAAAATAATCCATCCTGTGAATGCCGGACGAAGATAAAGTAGCGGTGCTGTGCCCACCTAGGTTTAAGTTCTTCTGCTCAACTACGGTTTTCTTATACCAGTTACGCTGCTCAAGAGATTTTCAGTTCCCAGCATAGAACGAGTCCCTTTTAAAAGGCAGAAAAGATGCTAATTAAAGTGACATTTTCCCTCTTTCTATTTTCTCCAACTGGCTTCATTGTTTTTCCCGCTGGGGGGTTGGAGAGTTGGGGATGAAGTATGTTAGGGGGAACAATAGTGGCCCCAGGACAGAGCCCCCTTTCCTTCTTCCTTAGAGCTTCACAACTCAGCTCCGTGAGGTTCCTTTCCAGAAAGACCTCCCACAGAGCCAGTATCTACAGCTTTCAGGATGGCCGGAGCCTGCTGGGCAGGACCAACAAATAACTGAAGTCCACGCTTCGGCTGAGGAAGTAGTATTGACACTGAAATGACATGTATTTCCATTATGCTATAAACTGGGTCCCCTTACTATACTACCATTAAAAATTCCTGCCCTCACCCGGTGTGGCTCCGTTGGTTGGAGTGTCATCCAGTAGATGAGAAGAAGGTGGGTTTGATTCCGGATCAGTTCGAGGTCGGGGTATGTGCGGGAGGCAACTGACCAATATTTCTCTCTCACTTGATGTTTCCTTCTCTCTCTCTCTTTCCCTCCCTTCCTCTGTCTGAAAGAAATACCAATTTTTTAAAATCCTGCCGAATCCCATATAAATTTTTTAAAAAAATAATCTTCATAATCTAATTGCAGACCAGTTTACCTAATACAACAATCTTGTTTGTAGACATTGAACAAAAGTTTGGAGAAATGAGTAAGTTATATCACAGAGACAAAAAGAAGAAAGAGCCCTAGGCAGTTTGGCTTAGTGGATAGAGCGTCTGCCCGCAGACTGGTCAGCTCTGGTCAAGCGGGCATGCAGGAGGCAGCAGATCAATGATTCTCTCTCATCACTGATGTTTCTATGTCTCTCGCCCTCTCCCTTCCTCTCTGAAATAAATTTAAAAAAAAATATTTTTTTTTAAAAAGAAAGTAACTGATAAGACAGAATGTAAATCCTAAAGCTTTGAAAGCTGATGTGGTTTACACCACAAGGAAAATCCTTCAGTTTCCTTACTATTTGGAATCTTAATGGGCTATGCACTCTCTATTACCAACATCTGTGTTTTTTTAAAAAACCAGGAAACAAATGGTTAGGTTTTTCCACACAAACATAGTAAAAGGAAAAACTGCTTTTAAAAAGCTGTTAGTTTTTGTTACTTTGTGTGTGTGTGTGTGTGTGTGTGTGTGTGTAAATTAAAAATGTTTTAGGGACTTGATTTGCCCAAAATAAATGTCATTTTTAAAGTTTGACAATTTTAAAAAATGTGCTTTCAGAACATTAAAGTCGATGAATCTTCATGGTGTGGGTCAGGATCTTAAGATGTACAGGTAAATATAATTTCCAGTGAGCAAGGAACTGGGCTAAATGCTCTGGAGGAAGCAGAAATGATCCAAAATTTAACAAGATATGGTATACCTTGGAGAATAGAGACAGGCAGATAAATAATTGGGACAAAGTGCTAAACTAGGTATGTGCACAGGGTTGTGGAAGAACAGAAGAGGGCGCTATTATTCAATTTCATTACTAAATTACCTACAAGCTGTGTTTTGATAAATAAAACAGACAATAGAAACAATTATCCTAATACCTCCATTTAAAAAAAAAAAAAAAAAAACTTCATTACTGTCTGAATTACTTGTTGTCCTCACTTTAGTTATCGAAATCTATTCTTTGGGTTTCTTCAAAAGACTGTGCTAGAAAATGAGTTCTTTAGTGACTTTCCAGTGAGGCATATGTTTTTACAGTGCACACATTGAAATATATTTATAACAAAAAATTAACAAAACGTGCAATGCACTCTGATATATTTTAATCTGTTCTTTTTTTCTTTTTTAAAGGCTGGTGGCAGCTCGTTCAATTGATTCCACATCTCACTAATAGTTCCTGGCTTACAGTGTTTTAAAAAACACTGCTCAGATATGTCCTTTGAAAAAATGTAAAAGAAGCAAAACATTCTGAGTATAAAGATGAGAATACAAACAGGTGTGGTCAGCAGGACCCCAACTGCACACCTTTTCCCCAGTAAGTTGAAATTGATAGGTCTCAAAGTCTTACAGGATTAAATCTCGGGGGCGGGGGGCGGGGAAGGCCTGTGATTGCTCAACACTTTGGCCATGAACCCACATCAACAGAAAGGGGCTTCTAAAGTTGTCCGGCCCTTAAAGGGCAGATCTTCCCCCAAGGATTACTTTTGAAGAGGCTCTGGCTCAGATGAGGACAGCTCATCTTCAGAGAGCAGAGCAGGGGCACCCAGACTGACTGACCAAGGAATTCACACACACGGGCCTGGGAGTCATCATTATCCCCGCCCAGCAGGGTAAGACATACACTATGAACCACTGACATCCTAGTTCCCCTCCATATTATATATAATAATAGGCTTCCAGATCATGAGGAACTGCCTCTGGGCATAACCAGAAGGAATTCCTAATCACTCAAAGATCCCAAACTAGCTCATAAACTTACTTCCTGTATGAACTCTCCCCTCTTTCAAAAAATACTGAACCCTCAACCTAATTCAATTTCATGATAGGTTGCAAAACTTCCAAATATCTAGCTAATTAAAAGCACCATTCTCTATTTTTCATCGCTGACACCTTTTGGGGGTATTTTAATATTTGTTTAATATTTTGAGGTGACATTTTGATATTTTGAATGGAAGTTAGGTGAATACTAGTATGCTCAATGGCCAACTTGAAAGAGTAGTTGATTCATTAGAAAGTTTTTTGCTGTTTGCCTTCTTGTGAGACCCTCAGAGCAAGGATGATGGGCTAAGGACAGAAATTCACCCGGGCAGAAAGCTCCAGATGCCAGGCAAGGAGCAGAACTGAGAAAACAAGAACCCCACCCCCAGGCTAACCTATCATCCCTCAGCCTATCTCTGGTCATGCGGTTTGGACAGCAGATCTTTCACATCTCGGGTCAGATGGTTTAGACCCCTTGAACTTTCCTTCCTAGAGATAACATCTAGGCCTCCGTGTATTTCAGCTCCAGGCCCAGAAAAGCAGCAAAACCAGACCGGTGGCACAACAGGGCTGCCTCCAGGCCAGGTGGATGGACTAATGCCACCGACCAATCAGAGGAGACTGTGACTCTGAAAGAGCTCACCTGGAAAGCTGATGAATATTCTATTAAAACCCTCCCGAGATGTCCCCTAAGATTTCCACCCGCAAAAAAGAGGCAAATACACTCAGGACAAAGGAACCAATGTGTGCTCTCCCTGCAAGGAGCACACCCATGCCATTCTTTCCTGATCTCCTACCCCCATAGGCACATATCCCCTATCCTCAAGGGGACCCCATGAGACTTTCAACCAGGGGAGCAATGGGCAGCGGTAGTTCATCTCAGGCTTACCCCCCCTGAATCTGCCTCCAAAGCTCCATTTTACCTGTGTAGCCCTTCCCTTCAGATATCCCCATCTCTCATTTCTTTTTCCTAAAATAAATTCCATTTTCTTTCATCACTGTCTGAGACGGCTATTTAGCTTTGCCCAGGCACCACCCACTGGAACCTTTCATTAACATTTTAAGTTTTAATCTTGGCTTTTTTTCTTTTCTTCAGCCTTTTTGTTAATTGGCATTATTCTCTTCCTGTGGTTTGCCTTCGTTGAAACAGCTGCTTTGGAAACAGCATGAGGAAAGTTCCAAATCACTAATGGGGATGCAGGACACACCACCCCGAAATATGGCATCTTGACGTAGTTAATATTTTAAGCTGAAGGAGTCTGAGGCAATGGCCAGAGCAGAAAAGTCACTTGACCTCCTCCTTCCAGACACAGGTCATACTACCCTCATGTGAGAGGTGCCTGGGAGGAAAGGAGCAAAGGACACCAAGAGGAATCCTAACAAACGGGTCTTGCTACGTTTTCCCCAGGTTTCTGCAATTACCTCCTGCCCCTTAGCCCGCCATATTCCTCCTGACCTTGCGCTCTCCATCAAACCCAGCCCAAAACACTCAGGTCTGTTTCTCTGGCTCATTTCCTTATGAACCTCTCCTGTCACATAAAACCCATTAAACAAATGTGTACGTTTTTCTGTTGTTAATCTGTCTGTGAGTTTTTAACTTCCAGGCCCAGCCAGGAACCCTCAAAAGGTTGAGGAAAACCTCCTCCCCACACCACAAAGAAGAGCAGGGACCGCATCTCCATTCCAGCTGTCCCTGCAGTGGTATCTGCCGTTTTGGTTCCTTTGAGTGGTGGCTTATGCAAAAGTGATTCTGTTGGTGCCTTGAACTTCTGAAATGCTGCTGTTTCTTGGCTTCTTGAGACATGGTGTCTTTTAATGAAAAGCCACTGTCTTTAAATCAGTGCCATAAACAACCACTGGATTTGGTCAGACTTTGACAGCGAAATGCCTGCTGACAGCACATGGAGTAACGTTACCCCAGGAGAAACTCATATGTCAACGATGCAAACTCACCTTGATGAGGAAGCAAATGATGCTGGAGAAATCCAGAAGAGGCTAAAACTCTGGGCCAAGCATTATCTGCCTGCTGCAGTTAATTCTCCTAAAGCAGTGGTTCTCAACCTTTCTAATGCCGCGACCCTTTAATACAGTTCCTCATGTTGTGGTGGCCCCCAACCATAAAATTATTTTTGTTGCTACTTCATAACTGTAATTTTGCAACTGCTATGAATTATATCTGTGTTTTCCAATGGTCTTAGCCGACCCCTGTGAAAGTGTTGTTTGACCCCCAAAGGGGTCGCAACCCACAGGTTGAGAACCGCTGTCCTAAGGCAAGTGTACCAGGTTGGTTTGAAGTACTGGCCACTGCATTAACCACCTCATACCTTAAAATTTTTTTTTTTGCTAATCCTTGCCAGAGGATATTTTCCCATTAATTTTTAGGGAGAGTGGATGAGAGAGGGAAAGACAGAAAAAAAAACATTGATGTGAGAGAAACACATTGACTGGAATTGAACCTGGACCCTTTGGTCCACAGACTGATGCTCTATCCACTGAGCCAAACCGGTTAGGGCCACCTCACATCACTCAGAGTTACCACAGAGAGCAGGAATATGCGAGAGATAGCCTAACTGTTGGGATCCATGACTCTAATATTTTGAGTCAAGTTTTTTTAACGATGGCATTTCAGGCAGCAGATTCCCCAGCTGGTGGGAAAGGTAAGCTGATTTAGAAGCTTTCACAACCAAGAGACACAAGAGGTCCTGGATAGCTAAGAGTTTGTGGGGCAGCAGCCATCCCTTCTCTCTCCCCTTCACACAGGGGAGGAGGATTTGACATTAGACCTTCACTCCCTTTTCTACTAGACGGAGGTCACCATATATCCTGTTTTCAATAAATTGGGAAGTAGTGATTATCTCTTGACATTTGCTATGCTACTAGACCTGCCGGCACCTCACTTTCCTGAGACAAGAAGAAAGAAGCATGACAAAAAGAGGGAAGCAAGAGAGAGGAAGTTCCGGTGGAGAGCCTATATTCCCACTTAGTTCTATAAAAACGCATGAACTTCCTGTAAGTTGAACTACCTCCATGGGAAGTGGCAGGACTGAAGCAGATGGCTAATATATATACCTCCTCCCAACATATACACCCACCAGTGGAGTGATTATGGTCCAGTCGCCTTCCACAAGCAAACTCACGTGTCCTTGCCATCCAGATGGCAGGGATCCAGAAGTAAAAGGCTCTAGACTAGATTCCCCTGGGAGTTAAGGAGGTGGGGAGAGAAAGCTAAGACTCTCTCCCAAGAGAGGGGACTATGATAGGGAACCACTAGAAAGCCCTCACGGAACAGTAACTACCACACGTGCCAATAACTAGAAGAGCCAGCATTTGCACACCTGTTCCATGGATGGAACCTACAGAAACTTCAACACGACAAACAGAAGGCCAAGTGTAAGGAGACCCTGGCTGTCTGTTTTCCCCTGGTTGCCAGAATATGCTTTCAGCTGCCCATTCATAGCAGTGCTAGATCATGTGTATGGGCATAGTTTTTACTCTCCTCCTACGTTTTATTCATCAGTAGTTAAGATAAAGCTGTCAACACCTCATGTGTAAGAAGTCTGGTTAGGAAATGAGAAACAAATAAAACCTGAAAAAGGAAATGTGGATCTAGAAGAAAATAAGATTGATAAGGGTCATAAAAATCCAATCCTTTAGAAAAACAATAATAAATAAATTCACTTCATAAAAAATATATTTAAAAAGCAAAGGGGCCCAGATACCCAAATGCCAAAGGAAAGAAGGCCACGGGGGAAAGGTGGTCATGGATTCTGTTTTGAAGTCAGGAGGGAGACCAAGAAAGAGCAGATCCTCTATTTGAGGAAGGCAAAGAACCGGGGCTTTCGTCAGAAATTCCGCCTAAAAGAAAAGTTCCCACTTTTTCAAATGGCCCTGTCATAAACATCTCCAACGACAAAGATCTAGCCTCTCTGCAAGTATGTAGTTCACCCTGGCCTCGTGCCATCAAACAAGCTTATCTATAATAGACACCGGAGACAAAAAACAGAAAAGCAGAGGTTGTTGGCCCAGATAAAAGCTACTGGCCAATGGGATTCTTCCTATTCTACCTTGAAGGAGATATTAATCCTGCCGCTGTTTAAGTGGAAAACAAAAATATTCAGCAAATGGTGACTGCACATTGATCTATTTTTTTCTTCTCACCCACTTTGTCCATAACATCAGTTCCTTACTACGTCATCAAGGGAAAGGTTAGACCGTATCATCTAGAAAGACCTGCACCGCCTCACCTTTACCTGGCTTAACTGGAAAGACAATGTGCATACACTGGCTGAGCTGGTAAAGGTCATCAGAACGAATGCCAGTGGTAACCAGGATGAGATCTGACATCACTTGGAAGCAAACCGGAAATACAAACGGCTCAAGAGCTTGCCACAAACTCATCTGAATGTATTCTGTTAACTTCTCCATAAAATAAAAACATCCCCTTAAAACAAAAGCAAGAGCGATGGAGGCTTCAGACCCAGATAATAAAAACTTAGTATATAAACCTAACAGACTGAAATGCTTGTGCTCTCTCTGACTCTGTTTTAATTCTAGCCTGCACTTTTCCCATGGCCTTCAGGAGAATGGTTCCTACATGTAATTACAGATATGATAATTATTAAAGGAGTTCTGCTTGAGGCTTGAGCTTTTGGCAAAGATTTGCAAGAGCCTCAAGATCAGACTCAGATTAGCCGGGATCAAAGAGCGCAGGAACAAGAAGATTTACAGATTTCATGCTCTTTCTTTGATCCTTGTTGGGGCCTAGGGGGCCCACCTCTCTTGGTTGGCCCATTCTCCCTCCTGTCACATGAAAGAAGCCTGAATTCTGGGCTCCTGTAAAGTGGATTTGCAGAGGCTTTAAGGCCCCAGCTTCTCAAACTGGCACCTTCTCGATTAATAAACTTTTCTTTACTCCAAACTGACATTTTGAATATTGGCCTTTTGAACCATCAGGCACCTGAACCTTGAATCAGTAACGTAACATCTTATTCTGCCCCAAAGGCAATGAAATCAAATCACACACACAAAGAAAATCTCTGAAAAAATGTGTGGCCTCACTTAAAAATTAATGTTGGGCCAAAACCGGTTTGGCTCAGTGGATAGAGCGTCGGTCTGTGGACTGAGGGGTCCCAGGTTCGATTCCGGTCAAGGGCATATGCCTTGGTTCCGGGCACATCCCCAGTAGGGGGCGTGCAAGAGGCAGCTGATCGATGTCTATCTCTCATCGATGTTTCTAACTCTCTATTCCTCTCCCTTCATCTCTGTTAAAATCAATAAAATATATTAAAAAAAATAATAATAATGTTGGGAAACCCATTTTTGTTGTATTTTAAGCAGGCAGCAGCAGCAAACTTCTCACTCTGTATTACTGTTTCTCAAGGAGTCAACTATTTGGACCAGATGATGCTTCTGACCTTTGTCAGTATTACCCATCATGAAGAAAGAGGTCTGTAGACATTGGGGATGTTGGGGATTATTGTTAGCTTTGTAAAAGAAGCTTTGTACCGTCGGGATGATTCTAGCAGCAGGGATGTGCCAAATCCTCAAACCAACAAACTGGCAATAAAATAAACAAATTTATAATTTCACATAATGAGAAGTTGGGAGGTAAGATCTTTCAAGGGTTGCCTACTTTAGGAGTTCAACAATGTCATAAGGCATCTCTATTCTTTCTATTTTCTGCTGCCTTCCTAAGCATATTGTTTTTTAATTTATATATATATATATATATATATATATATATATATATATATAATATACATATACACATATAGATATAGATATATATGTGTGTATATATATATATATATATATATATACACACATATAGATATATATATATAATTGATTTTTTTACAGAGAGAAAGGGAAAGGGATAGAGAGTTAGAAACATCGATGAGAGAGAGAGACATCGATCAGCCGCCTCCTGCACGCCCCCTACTGGAGATGTGCCCGCAACCAGGATATATGCCCTGGACCGGAATTGAACCGGGACCTTTCAGTCCACTGAGCCAAACCAGTTTTGGCCTAAGCATATAGTTTTTTATCTTCACGATTCTTCTTCATAATTATCCTCAAGATTTTGTCCTCCCATCTAAAAAGAGGAAGAAATTTGCCATTCTTTTTAGTAGGAATGAAATGAACTTCTGTAGCAGCACTGCCCTAAATTAAAAACAGTAAGCAGGTGAGAGAGAAGAGTAGCCTCAGACATGAGTTATAAACAGCTCCTTTATTATAAACTATCAAAGTTGATAAAACTGGAAGAAATACTCTTTAAAAAATATATATATATGGCTGCCCAAGATAACTAAAAAGAATACAATGACCCATACAATTAAACTCTCTCTTCAAATAGCAGCACAACATGTATATGTCCCCCAACCTGGTACATTTTATAACAATCATCTCTTAAATATTTAAATACCATGAAAATACAACTTTGATCATTTTGGGAAATTCCCATTTCAACTCAATGAAATATGTCCATATCGTTACACAGTTTACTCTTTTCAAAGTAGGTCACCTCTAGACCTCTTGGAATATTTCACCCTTTTCTACGAAAGTGTAGTCGGCTCTTAAGTTCTCTGAACTTCAGTATTAAAGAGTTGTTTTTCCAGGCTTCATAAGTACTTCTAAATTTGTCATAATAACTTTCTTTTTTCAGGTTGAAATCTGACCCAATTTTTTTAAAGTAACTATCTTTTTTCCAATATTCTCCCCAGGAGCCTTTGAATTTTTCCAAATAAGATTTTTTTTCATATTCTTCCTTCCATATTCCTTCTCCCTTTTTTAAGGCTTTTAATTCAGCTTTAAGTAAGCGTCTGTGAATTTTCCAATACATTTTAGAATCATGATTTAGTCCTTTCACAAGAACAGTTTTGCCAAGGCCTCTTCTCAAAATCTCTTCATTTAGATTCATGTTAAAAAATCTACCCTGGAATGAAAAATAACACAAACCAATTATTTAAGAAAATTGCTAGTAGTATGCCCATATCATCTATTTATTTTAAATTGAGTCATTCAGCAACTTTAATTCTCCAGAGAAAAGCCAAAAAGCAAAAGGGTCCCCAAGGGCTTAAAACAGCTAATTTATTATCCAAGAATTTCATTACTAGACGAGATACCTGCTCAAAGTCAATTGCCTGTTTTATAACATGTCACTCTCTATGGCCTTGCTGTTCTAACCCAAAGAGGCTTAGAAGCAGTAAAATGCATAAAAAGCAGGTTTTTTGTTTGTTGTTTGGTAGAGGAATAGATCATACAAGATAGGCAAAATGACAGAAGATCACAGTAAAAGGAACTAAAAAAGTAAGCAAATGCAAAATGAACTGAATCATCATGAAAATATTAAATTAGGTTCAGAATTCCAGAGTTTTGGAAGGCGCTAGCATATAAATGAATTTTTTTAAAGACTGTCCACAAAATAATTAACATAAAAATAGGCCTGACCTGGAATCTTCACCCTTCAGAAAATTTCATTCAGGGAATCTCTCACTTCCTAGTGAAACTGGATAAATGGGATTTCCTCTCCCCACACCCCGCTAAGTTACAAAGTAAAGGAGGTCCTGATTAGCTATTTCTATAGTCCTTGTGGGATTTTAACAAATTATTGATAATTTCATAGCTTCGTTAGACAAGTAATTTACACTTACATTCTAAAAATGTGAAAACTCCAAGTTTAAAGTAGGAGATGTTTTCTAAGAATACCTAAAGAAAAAGTAACCTTTTGCTCCTTTAAATACAGTAATTTTTGCCCCAGCTGGCTTGGCTCAGTGCACAGAGCATTGGCCCTTCGACTGAAGAGAAGCAGGTTCAATTGCGGTCAAGGGCATGTATCCTAATTGCAGGCTGGGTCAGGTTAGAGTGTACACAGGAAGCAACCAATTGATGTGTCTCCCTCACATCAATGTTTCTCTATCTATCTCTCCTCCTCCCTTCTACACTCTCTAGAAACCAATAGAAAAAATATCCTCAGGTAAGGATTAACAACAAAAAATCCCACAAAATAAGTACAGTAATTTTTGGTATAGGAGTTAATAAGTACAGTTTTTAAATGTTAGTGGAAACTGGTTTGGCTCAGTGGATAGAGCGTCGGTCTGTGGACTGAAAGGTCCCAGGTTCCATTCCGGTCAGGGGCTGATCTATGTCTCTCTCTCATTGATGTTTCTGGCTTTTCTGTCCCTCTCCCTTCCTCTTTGTGAAAGATCAATAAATAAATAAAAATAAATAAAAAATAAATGTTTACCATATTTTTCTCAATTATTTAAATCTTAAGAGCTCATTCCCTTAAGCCAAAATCAGAATAATTAAAATTCAACATCACACATTAGTAAAATTCAACAGATGTGTAAATTACCACAATATACATACAGCAGTTTGGTCACCTGCTAGGAAGCAATATAAGGTAAAATACACAAGGCGAAGTGTGGGCTCAGGAGCCAGAAAGAGCTGGGTTTCAATACAGGTTGGTTACCCTGACTCCCATTGTTACAGGAAGAATTAATGGGCCAGATTTCCCAGACACCAGTGGGAATGAGGTTCTTGGGATATGGCATTTTCAGAAGCCGACAGGGGAGGATGGGATGTGGAAGAGGCTTTATTTGCATAAAGTTGCATTTCTCCAGTTTAAGGTCCCCCGCCCCTTAATCAGTCCTGGAAAAGGTGTAGCTGGGATTCCAGCAAGGCCAGAAGCAAGGCCAATGTCTAGAGCAGTGGTTCTCAACCTTCCTAATGCGGTGACACTTTAATACAGCTCCTCATGTTGTGGTGACCTCCACCCATAAAATTATTTTTGTTGCTACTTCATAACTGTAATTTTGCTATTGTTAATGAATCGTAATGTAAATATCTGTGTTTTCTGATGGCCTTAGGTGACCCCTGTCAAAGGGTCATTAGACCCCCAAATGGGTCGCGACCCACAGGTTGAAAACCACTGGTCGAGAGTTTCCATTCCATTTTGCAGCCCTGTGTCATTTAGCATCCAAGTTCATTCAAGTCCATTAATTCCTTGTGGAGTGCCACGTGGCGTGAACCACATGGGTGCAGGGAAGCAGATCCCTGCCACAGAATAGCCCTGAACGGGTCAGAGAAGAAAAGAGAGAAGGAAGGAGCGTCCCTTGTTTGGAAGTTTAAATATTCAGATTGCAAGCACTTGTAGTGGCCACGCCTATCTTGGCCAATTACCTGTTCTCAGATGTGATTGGCGGGAAAACACCTTCCCGTGTCACTCAGACTTTACTGGACATGTTTCTCAGCTGTCCCTTCCGCCATCGTTCAGCAGGGGACAGACTTGGGAATGCTAAATGCAACTTTTTGGCACAGCTGAATAAATGGCATGCCTGTTATTTAGCCTTCCCTTCCCTCCTTTTTTTTTTATTTTTTTTTAAAATATATTTTATTGATTTTCTACAGAGAGAAAGGGAGGGGAATAGAGAGTTAGAAACATCGATGAGAGAGAGACATCGATCAGCCGCTTCCTGCACGCCCCCTACTGAGGATGTGCCCACAACCAATGTACAGTACATGCCCTTGATCGGAATCGAACCTGGGACCTTTCAGTCCGCAGACCAACACTCTATCCACTGAACCAAACCGGTTTCGGCCCTTCCCTCCTTTTCTATTAAGTAATAGCCAGGTTATTACAATGGTATCACCATCTGTGAATGGGAATAAAAGCAGTGACTCTATAGGGTGATTTTAAGATAAATAAAATATAATCCTCAATTAAAAAGAGAAGATAATATTTTTGAAATGCCTTTGGCATCTCTTATATAATTTTGTGTCATCTATTTATTTTTAAATGCAAGATGCTATGGATAATTCTTATTTTGATAGAAATGAATATAATCTGGAAATGTAAAAAGTAATGGATTCCACTAGGCTTTCTAGAAATAATTCAGAAACTAAAGAATTCAAATAGTTACCATTCTAATCACTTATTAAAAAATATGTTTTTATTTGTTTCAGAGAGAGGAAGCGAGAGGGAGAGAGAGCTATAAAATCAATGATGAGGAAGAACCATCCATCAGCTGCCTCCTGCAAACCCCAAATGGGGATCAAGCCCAAAATCCGGGCTCGTGCCCTGACCTGGAATTGAACTGCGACTTCCTGGTTCATAGGTTGACACCCAACCACTGAGCCACATCAGCGGGGGTTCTAGTCACTTTAATGTAAGGTCATTGTTTCTTCAAATTACTCTTGTTTATTATATAATAAGGGACTTTAAAAATAAGAAAAACTACCTAAAAAAAGCTTCTTACATGAGTCAATAATTTTAGATTTTTTCTTTATCTTAATTTTCTATTTTTATAATAAACATATATAACTAAAATTTTATAACAGAATTTATCTATGAAACAGCTGATTCTCTAAACATAGTCACTATGAGTAGCAGTTTTAAAAGACAAAAATATTCAGTCCCATTATATAGCCAATGTTCTAATTCATGGCATATTAATGTGTAAATAAAAAGAACAAAATATTGCTGATTATTTATTCACACTACTTACCTTATTCACTAAAAGGTAGCAAAAGAGAACTGAATTCTCCTTTCCAAGGAGCTGGAACCACAGGAGTTGGGAAGGTTTTAGTTCTTTTTGTAACCACTCCTCCCCAGATGTAGTGAGTTCTACTCCAGCCAGCTTAACCAACAGAACACCACAGGGCTCTTCTGAAAAGGTTAGGTAGAGAAGAGTGTGGTGAATGCAAATTTCAAAATCATGTACACCCTCCCCCCCCACAAAAAAAAAGAAAAACAATAAAACAATTCAATGTATTATACTCATTTACAAATACCCAGATTCTCTAGATGTAATTAAACTTATTCCTATACTCAAGTTTTCTTTTAAAACAAGACAAGTATATAACAGATGGAATAATTTCAAAAACCTACTTCAGTCTCCACAGCAGGATGGGGGAATTTCGGCAGGAGGACCAGCCCCTGCCCGGCTCTCCAATCTCCTTATGCCCCTTGTCCCCTTCCTCCCTGTGCCCTAGCCACTTAAGTCTTCGTATGGCTTAACAAAAGCCAAGCCCATTCCCACACACATTCTCTCCTGCTTCAGGTCTCTGATGAAATAGCAACTCCTCAGTGACCATTTTATAGGCATAGGTTCCTCCTTTACATGATCTCCAATAACCCCCTTCCTAGCACCCAGCTCCTTCTCTTATAGCTCTAAGAACAATTCTCATTTGTTTGTTGTCCATTTTCCTCCTAGACCAGTGGTCGGCAAACCGCAGCTCGTGAGCCACATGCGGCTCTTTGGCCCATTGAGTGTGGCTCTTCCACAAAATACCATGTTCGGACACACACATATCGTGTGATTGAAATTTCATGGCCCATGCACAGAAGTCGGTTTTCAGCCTTGGTGAGTCTATTCTGAAGAAGTGGCGTTAGAACACTCCAGGGGCCAGAGTCGCATGTGGCTCCAGAGCCGCAGTTTGCCGACCACTGCCCTACGCTGTAAACTCCAAGGGGTAGAGTGGTCTTGTTCCACTCAGCACTATACAGCTAGTACACAATAGGTGCTTAATATTTGTGGAATGAATGCTTGAATGCCTGAATAAAATAATGAGTAGTTGATAAAAAGGAGGGAAGGAAGAAAGGAAATCGAGCTAAATTAAACAGGTCCTTGTATGTTAAGCCCAAGAGTTTAGAGTTATTAAAAAATAAAATCAATTTTTTTTTGCTATTTTATAAATAACTTCTAAGGAACACTACAATAGTTATTTAGTCTTATTATACTTGCCCCTTACTTACTTCTCCACGTAGATATAATAGGTAAAGTAATAGGAATATGTTCAATTTCTAAACCATTCGCAGTTATTCGGCGTAATCGTCCACGTAGTTTAACATTCTTTCTTATAAATTCTAGTGGAATGTCTGAAGAACTTGTAAATTTTGATGTCTGATGATTTACAAGGAGAAAAATACAACATTTTGTTATTATTTTCACTTTAAAATTGTGTTAAATTATACTTAAACACTTAACAAGAAGACTGCCATTGAAAAATTTTTATTTGGTTCTTCATTTTATATTAATATTTAATATGATTTAATCAAAAGTGTTTATAGGGAGATTCTTTAGAAATCTCTGCCACCATTTTACTACTTCAAGCTACTATGTAGTGCACATTGAATAGATTCCTAACTTCTAAAAGCGTACATCCTCAAGATGTAACACAATTCATCAAAAAGAAGTGACTATAGCCGAGACGGGTTTGGCTCAATGGATAGAGCGTCAGCTTGTGGACTGAAAGGTCCCAGGTTCGATTCCGGTTGGGGGCATGTACCTTGCTTGCGGCACATCTCCACTGTGGGGCGTGCAGGAGGCGGCTGATTGATGTCTCTCTCTCATCAATGTTTCTGACTTTCTATCTCTCTCCCTTCCTCTCTGTAAAAAAACAATAAAATATATTTTTTTAAAAAAAGAAGTGATTATAAATAATATATATTTGTACCTTGTACCACACAAGTCTGATTAAATAGTCATTATCCTGTTCCACAGATGTGCAATCTACTCAGATAGGCACTGCTGGGAAAACCTAAACCAAGTGAGTCAAATTAAAATAGAATTTTTAATCAACAAGACTTTTTTTACTTATTTTTTCTCTCATAGGAGAAAAATTACAAAAAAAAAGGTCAACATTAGAAATTTAATTAAATACCTAAAGCCCTAGAGTTAGTCAATATTTTATACCTATATTTTCCACATTCACAACTCTATAGGGACACAGGGATGAGCTTCACATATGTGGGATAAATTAGTACCCAACTTCCTAAGAGAGTCAAGTTGAATTAAACATTACCAAAAAAAAGTTACACACAAGAAAAATATAGTAGCAGAAAAATTCAGCTCAATGGGACAAATGACTTAGTTACTCTTCTGACAAATCAATGGCTTGATGAGAAAAACAGGAATGGTGAATTGTTATTAAAAAAAAATGAGACTTAAGAGATGTAACAAACAAACACAATTTCAGGACCATCTGAATCCTGATTTGAATAAATCATCTATTTAAAAAAGACATTACTGAGACAATCAAAGTAATTTAATATAGACTGGGTCTCATGATCAATGTTTCTCACACTGACATTTCTTTTTCTCCTTCTCTTTCTCTAAAAAGAATTAATAGTAAGTTCAAGGCACTTAAGATAAAAGTGCTGACATGGAATTAGGGGGGGAGGGAACAGTTGGAAAAGATGTAGTATAGTAATGTTATGTAGTCAATGATAATATAAAACAATATATAAATAATAAATGTAGTTAATACATAAACAATAAATCCATGCCAAATTGCAACATGATCTTAAAATTACATTCTATAAAGTACAGTTAAAAAAAAAAACTTGTAAGTCTTGAAATATCAAATGAATTTCCACAAAATGTTTATTATTAAAACAGTATTGAAAGTGCAAAAAATATGCTAACTGAAAGCATAAATTATTTTTTATACTGGGCATATTGCTTTATTCATTGCACAACTGATCTTAAAGACTGTTGCAAATTAGAGGAAGCATAAATGTTTCAGTTCAGAGGGACATAATTTAACTATGACCTAAATCTGAAACTGCTATAGAAACCAGTTTTGAGATATCCACAAGGTAGGAAATGCAAATTATACCATTCTAACAAACTAAATCCTTTTCTGATTCCTTTTTAATCATGAATAAAATGATTATGGAAATACAAGCTGTGCAATTACTTGCCACAAAAAAATACTGTGGATGTGTTGCTGTTAAACAAGATCTTAATTGTTCATTGTCCTAAAATACTATTTAAAAATTTTTAAAAATATATATATATTGCCAAAACCGGTTTGGCTCAGTGGATAGAGCGTCGGCCTGGGGACTGAAAGATCCCAGGTTCGATTCCAGTCAAGGGCACGTACCTTGGTTGCGGGCACATCCCCAGTAGGGGGTGTGCAGGAGGCGGCTGATCGACATCTCTCATAGATGTGAAGAAAACATCAATTAGCTGCCTCCTGCACAACCCCTACTAGGGATGTGCCCGAAACCAAGGTATGTGCCCTTGAGTCGAACCCGGGATCTTTCAGTCCGCAGGCCGACGCTCTCTCCACTGAGCCAAACTGGTTTTGGCTAAAATTTCTAATATTAATAACAAAATGCTACACTGCTTGAGATAAAAACTGAAGTGAGAAAAAAATTAACTGTCTATTGCTTCTCATAACATCTTGTTCATTGTTTAACTTACCAGCCGAACACTTCTTAGAAGTAATGATATCCCAGCTATGGCCATTATGGTGCTGATGTTCTTCAGAAAGAGATTCAATGATTAATTCTCACAACAGTGAAAGTGCTAATTAGAAAGGGAAAAAAAGGACAGCCTCCCTGTCCAGATAAGGTACATTCTTCAACTAAAGGCCTACTTATTCCAAAAAACTTTAACTGCCCACCTATTAATCTCCCTTTTCTCCCCAAATAATCTGGGATGCACAGTAATTGTTCACACAATAATGTATTGTTCTCTATTATTGTATTACTTTATCCATGAGTTCCTTGAAAGCAAGAATCAGTTTAATACTTCTTTGTGGAATGCCAACAGTAAGTCACATAAGCCTTTGTCTACAGTGGAGATTTAAGTATTTGGGTAGAAAACTCTATCACCAAAACCTTCAAATACCGCACCTTGGGAAATACACATGGGCAAGTAGTTGAGAAAAACTTAGCGATGTTTTTATGTTTTCTATAAACTGAAATAGGGGTTTAATTATAAAGAACCCTGCAGCTCCCTACACAGAGGTGAAACTCTCACAGGATTTTCTTCAAGAAATACAAGTAGGTGCCGAAACCGGCTTGGGGACCACCAATAAGCCAGACATGGTCCTAGCCCTGTGTGCTCTTGGTCCCAGGTTCGATTCCAGTCAAGGGCATGTACCTTGGTCAGGGGCGCATCCCCAGTAGGGGGTGTGCAAGAGGCAGCTGATTGATGTTTCTCTCTCATTGATGTTTCTAGCTCTCTATCTCTCTCCCGTCCTCTCTGTAAAAAATCAATAAAATACATTAAAAAAAAAAAAGAAATACAAGTGGGTATACAAGAAATGACGTTGAAAGCATACACAAGGTACATTCTGAGATGGGTTCCTCTGAATAATCCCGGTACTAACTTAAACACTGCTTCCACTCCCCATCCTGCTAATGTCTTTTTTTTTCCCTTTGAAAAAGCCCAGGCATCGCTTGCTGCTTACCTGGCAGAGTGGAGGCCTGATCAATTCACACCTACCTATCCACCACTCGTGAATGCCTCGTCTGTTCATCTAGCAGAGTGGTTCTCAACCTGTGGGTCGCGACCCCGTTTGGGGTCGAAAGACCCTTTCACAGGGGTCGCTTAAGACCAGCGGAAAACACCTATTTCCCATGGTCTTAGGAACCAACACACCGCTCCTCGGTGTAGCAAAGTGCAGCAATGTAGTTTACTGTTGTCATATGAAGACTGTTGCCCATGCTACACCACGATTCAAGACAAAATTTTATTTATTTGTAATTAGAAAGAAATGTTTCACAATATATAATTACATATTGTTTTTGTGATTAATCACTATGCTTTAATTATGTTCCATTTGTAACAACGAAAATACATCCTGCATATCAGCTATTTACATTATAGTTCATAACAGTAGCAAGATTACAGTGATGAAGTAGCAACGAAAGTAATTTTAGGGTTGGGGGTCACCACAATGTGAGCAACTGTCTTAAAGGGTCGCGGCATTAGGAAGGTTGAGAACCGCTGATCTAGCACTTTACTGAGTGGCACGCGGTGCTGCAAGGACTGGAGGAGCTGCACTCCTGGTGTGAAACCAGCCCGGGTCCCAGCCCTGGGTGCTGCCCGGCCACAGAGTAGGTGTAAGCGGCCTTGGTCCCACCCAACTTCTCAGCAGAATTCAACCCACTTAATCCTTCCTTCTGGAAACCTTCTCTCACCTGCCTCCTCCGACACCTGGCTCCCCCACCCCCACGCCCTTCGCGGTTCCTTGGCCCATCTTTGCTGACACCCTTCTTTCCACTCCCCAATCTCTAAATGTTGGGGAGTCCCCGATGGAGCCTGGGACTTCTTCAGTCGTGTTTCTGACTCGCTTCCAGATGCCCCCCGGGCTTTCCACGCTCCTCCGGGTGTACAGAGCTCCTCCCCAAAGCTTTATGTCCAGACCGGATCCCTTCAACATGAGATTTCCCATCCAGATGCCTAGATCAGCAGCAGGAGCTAGAGGCCTAAGGACCCTGCGCCAGTTCACACATGTCTCTTTCCAAGCCCCATGGGCATCCTCCTCCAGTTCACGAGCCCAAAAAGGCCTCTGGGTTTTCCTAACAAACCATCCACCCCAGGGGTTCTCCACCTTCCTAAGGCAGGGACCCTTGCATACAGTTCATGTGGTGGTGACCCCCAACCATGAAATTTTGTTACTGTTATGCATCGTGATGTAAATATCTGCATTTTCAGATGGTCTCAGGCGACCCCTGTGAAAGGGTCGTTCAACCCCCAAAAGGGTCGCGACCCCCAGGTTGAGAACCGCTGCTCTACCCCAACCACATGTTCCCTCCCAGCAACGCCGGCCGTAGCCAGCAGGGGGCGGCGCCCGCGGTTCCTCTCTTTGGACCCCACACCCCAACCCTTCACCCCACACACCGGGGACCCGCTTAGCCCACACCCCTCCCCAGCCGGTCGCCCGAGATCCCGCCCTTGTCAGCGGCCTCTCACTCCGCTGACAAACACACCAAACCAGCTCCCCGGCCTCCGGGCCCACGTGCTCGGGCACCGAAGGCCCCGCGCGGCCGGCCCGCCCTCTGCGCCCCGCGCCCGGCCCGGCGCGGGCGGTCAGGTCACGGCCAAGGAGGCAGCGCCGCCGCCCGGGCCCGCGCCCCGCGCTCCCCCGCCCTCCACCACCTGCCCGGCCGGCGGCGCTGCGGTACCCGGACGAGGCGCAGGTGGTCGTCCGCCCACTGCGACAGCCGCGCCACCACATTGGGCACCGCTCCTTCTCGGTCGGCCGGTGGCGAGGGCCGGGCCTCGGGCCGCCCCGCCATGTTGCTCCCGGCCTCCCCGAGCCCGTGCGGCGCCGCGTTCCCACGGGCGGGGGGCAGGGGGCGCCGCGTTGCGTTCCCACGGGCGGGCGGCAGGGGGCGCCGCGTTCCCACGGGCGGCAGGGGGCGCCGCTCCCACGGGCGGCAGGTGCGGACCCGCGATCCCGAAGCAGCTTCTGGGTGCGCCTGGCGCTGGCTGGTGGCGGGGTAACCTTCACCCAGGCCTGGGAGTGTCCGGAGCGCGTGGCAGTGTTTTCCCAGGCCCCAGGGCTCCCCATGGGGCCGCGGTGGGGCTGCAGGGCTCTCCCTCCCCCTCCCGGGAGGCTGGTCGCTGGGACTGCAATCCACGCAGCCGCAGTGCAGGTTCCGCGCTGCCCTGAAGGGAGGAAATTGAAGCCGTTCATTCATTCTTCCCCTTAAGGCGGCGGTTCTCAACCTTCCTAAAGTCCCGACCCTTTAAGGCAGCTCCTCATGGGGTGGTGACCCCCAACCATAAAATTATTTCCGTTGCTACTTCATCACTGTAATTTTGCTGCTGTTATGAACTGTAATGTAAATATCTGATAGGCAGGATGTATTTTCATTGTTACAAATTGAACATAATGAAAGCATAGGGATTAATCACAAAAACAATATGTAATTGTATATTGTGAAATGTTTATTTCTAATGACAAATAAATGAAATTTTGTCCTGAATCGTGGTGTAGCATGGGCAACAGTCTTCATATAACAACAGTAAACTACATTGCTACACTTTGCTGCACCGAGGAGCGGTGTGTTGCTTCCTAAGACCATGGGAAATAGGTGTTTTCTAATAGTCTTAGGCGACCCCTGTGAAAGGGTGGTTTGATCCCCAAAGTGGTCGCGACCCACAGGTTGAGAACCGCTGACTTAAGGCAACAATTCTTTGCGCTCCTTAAGACGACCATCCACTGAACCACTTCCCGTTCCTCTGGCCCCTCCAGTCTCACTTCCCATCTCATCCCGCTTTGACTCTGTGCTTCAGCGCTATAATCATTCCCTTGAAAATAGCTTCAGCCGAGACCGGTTTGGCTCAGTGGATAGAGCATCGGCTTGCGGACTGAAGGGTCCCAGGTTTGGTTCTGGTCAGGGGGCATGTACCTTGCTTTCGGGCACATCTCCACTGTGGGCCGTGCAGGAGGCGGCTGATCGATGTCTCTCTCTCATCGATGTTTCTGACTTTCTATATCTCTCCTTTCCTCTCTGTAAAAAAATCAATAAAATATTTAAAAAAAGAAAATAGCTTCAACTCCAATTCCCCCCTCCTTCTTTGCACTGGTCTGGCAAAACCCCAACACCGGATTACACCCAGCCTCCCCAAACACTTGGAGTCTAGTACGGAGAGAGCTTCAGCTTTTTCCAGGATACGCTGCAAATTAGACTTTTATATGAAATCATCCTGTTAGAAATGAAATGTTGGCAAAACACTGTGCTGGGTGTAAAATATGGGTTAAGGAAGAGACTGTTGACTTGCTGTGTATTATCTCTGCTTTAATGGATTTGCATTATATTTCAACTAATGTAAAAACTCGTGTAAAGGGGCTGCAGTAATGGAGGTTCTGACCAGCTAAGCTCTTCTTTCCTACTCCCTCCTTCATTCATTGGGCCTCAAGCACACTGAGCTTCTCTCTGCTCCTCACACACGCCAAGTTCATCCCTGCCTTAAAGCCTGTGCACTTACCTGTTCCCTCTGCCCAGAATGCCCTGTCCCTCCTCCCTGTGGCTCTCTATCCCACCACCACGCTCCAGGCGGGCTCCTTATCCTCTCAGTTTAAGTATCATATTCGCAAAGAGGGCTTTTCCCTCTCAGGTAGGTTCTTACCATATACGACATAAAATTAAATTTGTAATTTTAAAAATATATTTTTTATTTTATTTTATTTATTTATTTTACAGAGAGGAAGGGAGAAGGTTAGAAACATCGATGAGAGAGAAACATTAATCACCTGCCTCCTGCACACCCCCTACTGGGGAGTGTTGCTTGCAACCAAGGTACATGCCCTTGACTGGAATCACCTGGGACTCTTCAGTCCGCAGGCTGATGCTCTAGCCTCTGAGCCAAACAGGTTAGGGAAAATTTGTGATTTCATAGACTGACTGACAGGCTCTATTTTTATTCCATTCCCTTCTACACAAGTCTGTAGGTCAGTACTGTATCTCTTAACTATGTTTGTGTCAATGCCAGAATAGCCAGTTCCTGATACATAGGAGAATCTTATTAAATACTAGAGGCCCAGTGCATGAACTTGTGCATGGATGGGGTCCCTCAGCCTGGCCAGTGATTAGAGCCAATCAGTGTAGGTGGGTGGGTGGAAAAGGGGAGTGGGACCATGGAAGGTTGGCCAGCCAGGGGGAGGGACCACTGAAGGTTGGCTGTGGGAGTGCACTGACCACCAGGGGCAGCTCCTGCATTGAGTGTCTGCCCCCTGGTGGTCAGTGTGCATCATAGCTATCGGCCAGTCGTCCAGTTGTCTAGTTGTCTGGTCTCAGTGGTCGCTTAGGCTTTTATATCTATAGACTAGAGGCCTGGTGCATGAGATTCATGCACAGGGGGAGGTGGCCCTCAGCCCAGCCTGCACCTTCTCCAATCTGGGACTCCTATGGGGATCGGGCCTAAATAGGCAGTTGGACATCCCTCTCACAATTCAGGAATGCTGGCTCAGCTGCTCACCTGCCTGCCTTCCTGATTGCCCCTATTTCTGCCTGCCAGCCTGATTGATGCCTAACTGCCCTCTCCTGCAGGCCTAGGTCTCCCCCAATTGCCCTTATCTGCAGGCCCAGTCAGCCCTAACTTCCCTCCTCTGCTGGTCTAGTCACCCCTAACTGCCCTCCCCTGTAGGCTTGATTGTCCCCAACTGCCCTCCCTTGCAGCCTGGTCCCTCCCAACTGCCTTCCCATGCTGACCTGATTGCCCACAACTGCCCTCCCTTGCAGGCCTGGTCCCTCCCAACTGCCCTCCCCTGCTGGCCATTGTGTGGTGGCCATCTTGTATCCACATGGGGGTAGGATCTTTGACCACATGGGGCAGCCATCTTGTGTGTTGGATTGATGGTCAATCTGCATATTACTCTATTTTTAGGTAGGATAGAAGCCTGGTGCATGGGTGGGGACAGTTGGTTTGCCCTGAAGGGTGTTCTGGATCAGGGTGGGGATTCCCTTGAGTTGTGGGGCGGCCTGGGCGAGGGGCCTGTGGTGGCCACACCCCTTGGTGACCCAAGAGGTGGCCCTGGTATCTGGGATTTATTTATCTTCTATAATTGAAACTTTGTTGCCTTAAGCAGAGGCCTGGGCCAGCCAAGATGTGCAGAAAGCTTGGCTTCCTGAATCACTGGGGGCAACCCTAGCCTCCTGCTCTCTTCAGCTCTGTGGCATCGCCATTGTTGTTGGGATTTATTTATCTTCTATAATTGAAACTTTGTAGCCTAGAGTGAAGGCCTCGGTGGTCAGGGTCTGTGAAAAGCTTGGCTTCCTCCATTGCTGAGGAAAGCCAAGCCTCCCTCCTGCTCTCTCCTTGGCCACATCCATCTTGGTTGGATTAATTTGCATACTTGTTCCTGATTGGCTTGTGGGAGTAGCAGAGTGATTATTAATTTGCATATTACACTTATTAGATAGAATTAGCTGAATGAGAGATATCCTCTTCAGTTCTCTATACTGCAAAATCTCTACCTATCCTTCCTGCTCTGCTCTTTTGTCCTCCTCTTCTTCCCTTCCTCTTCCTTCCAAATAAATTCAATCCTACAGCCTTTAGGGAACTAGTAATTAGAATTCACATGAAGAATTAATTAAAGAGTACTAGTCAAAAAAATTAAATGCCACATAAATGTATTTTTGTTTATAAATCTTTGCTTCTGTATGATTTCAAAGACAATTAGAAAAAACAATATTGACAAAATTGTGCTGATGGGCTTATAATGTATAAAGATATAATTTGTATGACAATAGAACAAAAGAGGGTAGAGGGAACAGAACTATTTTGGAGCAGTTTTTGTATACCATTCTAATAGATTTGTGAGCTTTATGTAAACTATACCTTTATTTTTTATTTTTTTAAATAAGTGAAGGAAGACTTTTGGATAGTATAATGGTACTTATAGAAACAAGGAACCCTGGGACCTAAAGCTGGTTATTTGGCAATGATCAGGATTACAATATAGCTAGGTCTCATGTCTGGAATATAGTTTGGGCTACATTCAGGATCTAATACAACTCTATCGAGTTTAGTCACCAACACTGCTCCTTCCTCAGAAGCAGAAGTTCATGGATCCTTACAAATATTAACCTATTGTTGCAAATATTAACCAGTCTCCAACAATTCAATGTCTTCCTCACTGAGTATTTTTTATTCTCCTTTCACTACTAACACACATTTTTTATCTCACACTGTTTGTATGACTTCCTATAAAACTATGATTGGTCTAGGCATTATCATTCATATCAAGCAGGGTTTTTATATCAAGACAACTAATGAACTAATAGCTGTTCTATAAATTGGCTATGTTTCAGACAGAGATAATCAGCTGGAGTCAGTATGACAAGATTAAGCACTCAAAAATGGCCATGTCAGCTTAACCATAAAGCTAGAGTTGCTTTGCTAAGCCTGGGTCTATAAGCATGGTATTTGCCTTCAGAAGGGGATGGGGTAAGCATGTAAAAGAAAACTGCCTCTACAGATTTTCTCCTACAAAAAAGTAACTCTTTACCTCCTTTTTTCCACAGTCCTTTCTTTGCTGAGTAAATCATAAACCTTCAAAGGAGAAAGATGTCAAGAAATTTTTATAGCAAAAAAAGATATATTTGTTGAATTAAAGTAAGAATCCGAGACTATAAGTGACTCACCAACATATTAAGAAAATATATAGAGCCCTAACCAGTTTGGCTCAGAAGATAGAGCATCGGCCTGCAGACTCAAGGGTCCCGAGTTTGATTCTGGTCAAGAGCATGTACAATATAGCTAGGTCTCATGTCTAGAATATAGTTTGGGCTACATTCAGGATCTAGTACAACTCTATTGAGTTTAGGCACCAACACTGCCTCTTCCTCAGAAGCAGAAGTTCATGGATCCTTACAAATATTATTAATCTATTGTTGCAAATATTAACCTATCCAGTACATACCCAGTAGAGAGTGTGCAGGAGGTACCTGATTGATGTTTCTCTCTCACTGATTGATGTTTCTAACGCTCTATCCTTTTCCCTTCCTTTCTGTAAAATATCAATATATTTCTAAAAAAGAAAAAAAATGTATAGATATATGCCTGTAAAAGAGCTTGTAATCTTCCTATCAAGTTCAGAATGAAATATTCTTACAGGATTGTCTATTTGTAGTCCACTGCTCTGCCATTCACTCTATCATGTAATAAGCCCAATTTAGAAAGCTGGATAGTAAGACTCTGAAATACTTGCTTCCTGAGGTTATCATTAGAATCTTAGCATTTAGTAAACTTAACATGAACAGTTTACTTTTCATTTCGATGAAATGAATAGGCTTTAATATTTATATTTTATAATAGTGACTGATTAACTGTAATGGCTAGGGTTCTCCATTTTAGAGACATGATAATTCTCTAAGAATTATGCCTACACATTCTTTTCTGTAGTGCTATTTAAACATTCTTCACACAAAATGCTTATAAAGTTATGTCTACATTGACAATAAAAAGCAGTTGAAAAGTAGCAACCTTTTTCTCAGTACTTCAAGGCTTCATATAAACTATGCAAATTAATACTGCTGACATTTTAATATATATTTTAATTATATACTTGGCAGATTTGTTTTAAAGATGAACTATGATTAATTATGAAATTTTCATTTTGCTATGTAGAACTTTTCTCCTACAAAATGTCCACCCTGCCCCGCTCCCCAAAGTTAAAATAAAACACATTCCTTAAAATCAATCTTTATAATCCAACAGTAAAATGATGTTTCTATTCACTTAAGGCAGCGGTTCTCAACCTGTGGGTCGCGACCCCTTTGGGGGTCGAACAACCCTTTCACAGGGGTTGCCTAAGACCATCAGAAAACACGTATTTCCCATGGTCTTAGGAACCAAAAGACCGCTCCTCGGTGTAGCAAAGTGTAGCAATGTAGTTTACTGTTGTCATATGAAGACTGTTACCCATGCTACACCACGATTCAAGACAAAAAATTTCATTTATTTGTAATTAGAAATACATATTTCACAATATATAATTACATATTGCTTTTGTGATTAATCATTATGCTTTAATTATGTTCAATTTGTAACAACGAAAATACATCCTGCATATCAGATATTTACATTACAGTTCATAACAGTAGCAAAATTACAGTTATGAAGTAGCAACAGAAATAATTTTATGGTTGGGGGGTCACCACCACATGAGGTCACCACCACAAGGAGCTGTCTTAAAGGGTTGCGGCATTAGGAAGGTTGAGAACCACTGACTTAAGGGGAGGCCTGAGTACTGTACATTAATTATTCTGCCCTGATACAGGGCTTGCCTCTACCAAAATAGAATCCCAGGAAGGAATATTAGCTCTTCATGCCCATTCTACCTTGCTAAAAATTTAGAGAGGTAAAATGAAGAATCTAATAAAAGTTATTAACAGGTAAGGAAATATGAAGGCTCTCAATCTCAAACTAAATAACGATTGCATTAACAGTATGGCACATGCCAAATCAGGCAGGGTTTAAGCCTAAATGGAAGAGAACACGCTGTATAATAGGTATTTTAAACCTTCTAACAGAGAATCAAATAATTATGTCTTGCTATCTACCAAAGACACTGGTTTAAAAAAAAAAAGTCTCACTCAGCCACCATGGCTCAGTGATTGAGCGTCGACTTATGAACCAGGAGGTCACAGTTTGATTCCCGGTCAGGGCACGTGCCTGGGTTGTGGGCTCGATCCCGTGTAGGGCATACAGGAAGCCAGATGACCCATGATTCTCTCTCATCATTGATTTCTATCTTTCCCTCACTCTTCCTTCCTCTCTGAAATCAATAAAATATATATGCACTGTATCACTCACCCTTCTGTAACTAAAATGGTTATTAAATGTAACCTAGTTACAATTTTTTTTTAACTTTCTCTAATATTAAGGTAAAATACACTGTGGAAATCTGCATAGACTGCTCCCAACAAATTGGTTCTTTACTTTAAGCAGGTTCTGTGTTAGTTTTAATCCTCTCAGGTACATGAAAAAATATGACCCCCCCCAAAATACAAAAACAAATCTGATCTTATATTATATTAAATACTGATCTCCACGATTTAATATAAAATGAATTTGGGGGGAGGGTTTCTGTTAAGACAAAATAGAAATTTTTCATAAGAATAAAAGAATTAAATGGCTAAGATACGTCTTTTGTGGGATAAAATTCACCTTTATGTCTCTCTTCCAGCAGTACTATCTGCCCGAATCCCTTCAAGGTTCAAGTTCAGTAGCACAAACACAGAAAATTTCCAGTTTTCATTGTAGTAGATTTTTTTCTATTAAAATTGTTTTCAGGATGCTTTTAACATTAGCTTTACAACCATTATTTCCAATTTATGTTTACAATTCATCCTACAACCCACATTCAATAAGGGTAGGACTTTACATTTTTTTGGATCACAGTCCATTTAAGATTTTAACAAGAGTTCCTTCCAGAAAAACAAAAAATTACATCCAGTTTTACAAGAATTCAGGGGTTCCAAGTCTCCAATGATATCTGCTTAGCCGAAAATCCTAGTAATAAAGGAATGAAATAAAATAATAGATTTAGATTGAAGGTTTAGATTTCAAAGGTTTAATATATATATCTTTAAAAAAGCAAAGTTTATTTTAGGTGTTGAACAATTTTTTTTTATGATTGGTCAAACAAAGTTAAGATATTTACAAAGGAGGGGGTTTTTAGTTTTAGTCTTGGCTGATCTTACAAGAACTTTTCAAACTATTATTAGATGTATACAGGCTGCAACAAATGAGCAAATGGAGATATTTCTATAAAGAGACATGTTCATAACCAATATTAGCCAATAAATATATATACATGAACCAGATGAGTAAATGTTCTTGAAGCAAGAATTTACCAAAATTAACCAGTAAAAATTCTTTTTAAAAATTGGCAGTCCTTTCTAATACTTTTTAAAAATATATATATATTTTATTAATTTTTTAAAGAGAGGAAGGGAGAAGGAGACAGAGTTAGAAACATCGATGAGAGAGAAACATCAATCAGCTGCTTCCTGCACAACCTCTACTGGGGATGTGCCCACAACCAAGGTAAATGCCCTTGACTGAAATCGAACCTGGGACCTTCGAGTCTGCAAGTGACACTCTATCCACTGAGCCACACTGGTCAGTGCTCTAGTACTCATGATTTACAATAAACAGACCCTCAGATTTAGGTAGATTATTTGTTAAAACACCATCTGTTATCAATGTATGCTATATGGCAAGCATGTCAAACTCGTGGTCTAGAGGCTGCATTCGGCCCAAAACATATATACTTTTGCGGCTCAGCCAATATAATGGTATGTAAGAAAAGTTTTAATAAAAATTTTGTAACTTAATTTTTACATTATAATGAACTACAATGTTTGCTAATGATTGTTTACTATAATTGTTACATTCATTTCCCTTATACGCCTTATGTGCAGGCACATGATTTCTCTCCACTAATACTAGCAGGGAATATTAGCAGTTGATTGCCATGTCATTAGTTTTTTTTTTTTCTTAATGTATTTTATTGATTTTTTACAGAGAGGAAGGGAGAGGGATGGAGAATTAGACACATTCATGGGAGAGAAACATCAATCAGCTGCCTCCGTTATATTGTGCTGACTCGCTCTCTATGGTTCTTATAGAGAGAATCTCACCTCTCATGATCCTGAATGAGTTAAAAGAATTATTTTTTAATATGTTATTTATTTTTTACAGAGAGGAAGGGAAAGGAATAGAGAATTAGAAATATCAATGAACGAGAAACATCTATCAGCTGCCTCCTGCACACCCACTACTGGGGATGTGCCTGCAACTAAGGTACATGCCCTTGACTAGAATTGAAATGGGACCCTTCAGCCCACAGGCCAACACTTTATCCACTGAGCCAAACCGGTTCGGGCCATGTCATTAGTCTTGTACTGACTGTTTGGTGTGAGAAACAAGAAATGTTTCGTTTTTGGAGAACAAGAAAAATTGGTTTACTTGTATTATGCTGATTTGTGCAGTAACTCAGTGCCTGGTAAGTTAATGTTCAAGAAAAAATATTAATTTTTATTAAAATGTTCTATTAGCCCTAACTGGTTTGGCTCAGTGGATAAAGCGTCAGCCTGTGGACTTAAGGGTCCCAGGTTTGATTCCGGTCAAGGGCAGGTAACTTGGTTGCGGGCACATACCCACTGGGAGTGTGTAGGAGGCAGCTGTGCAATGTTTCTCTCTCATGGATGTTTCTAAATCTCTATCCCACCCCCTTCCTCTCTGTAAAATATCAATAAAAAATATTTTTTAAAAATGTTCTATTATTTTATGTTAATGATTACTCATTTATTTCAGCTTTTTATTCTCTATTGAAATAAACCTACATTTCTATGAAAATTGAAGCTTTCGTTTTTTTTTATGGCCCACATAAACTTAAATGTTTTATTTGGCCTGTGTTTGCTTTTAAGTTTGATATGCTTGCCATATAGTTAAACATAGCTGTTAATAAGTCATTCTGGATGCACTACAAATATGTATCCAAATAACCAAATGACTACAATCTGTACTAATAAAAAGCATGATATGCTATCTAGACCAGACAATCTTATGACCTTCCAGACATCATTCTGGCCAGCTTTCCAAACTAAGCTGTGGTAGTGGGGTCCGAGGCAGAGGCCGTTAGGGGTAATCAGGCAAGCAGGGGAGTGGTTAGGGGCAATCAGGCAGGGAGACAGAATGATTAGGGGTCAACACACAGGCAGGGAAGTGGTTAGGGGTGATCAAGCAGGCATGCAGAAGGATTAGGGGTGATTAGGCAGGCAGGCAAAGTTGTTAGGAGTAATTAGGCAGGCAGGCAAGGGTAATAAGGCAGGCAGGCCAGTGGTTAGGAGCCAGCAATTAGGAGTCAGTGGTCCTGGATTGTGAGAGGGTGCAAGCCAGGCTGAAGGACCCTCCCTCCCATGCACAAATTTTGTGCACCTGGCCTCTAGTCTATCCTCTATAATAGAGGTAATATGCAAATTGATCCTTACACCCTTGCACAACAGGACACCCCCATGTGGTTAAAGATGGCCACCACAAGATGGCCAGCAGGGGAGGGCAGTTGGGAGTGACCAGGCTGGAGGAAAGGGCAGTTGGGGGTGAACAGGCCAGCAAGGGAGGGCAGTTGGGGGTGATCAGGCCAGCAGAGAAAAGCAGTTGGGGGCAACTGGATCAGCAGGGGAGCAATTAGGCATAGATCAAGCTGGCAGGGGAGTGTTTAGGGGGTGGTCAGGCTGGCAGGCAGGGGAGCAGTTAGAAACAATCAGGCAGGCAGGCAGGCAGGCAGGCAGGGGAGCGGTTGGGAGCCAGCAGTCCTGGATTGTGAGAGGGGTGTCCCACTGCCAGTTTAGGCCCGATCCCACAGGCCTATTCAACTTCCACTACTTATTCCTAAACCGGCAGTCAGACATCCCCTGAGGGTCTCAAATTGAAGAGGGTGGAGACTGGGCTAAGGGACACCCCCCAGTGCACAAATCTTGTGCACTGGGCCTCTAGTATATATAAAAGCCTAAGTGACCATTGCTATGATGACACAATGACCACCAGCGGTCAGAGTGCACCCACAGCCAAGCTCCCATGGCTGGCCAAACTCCCGTGGTCCCTCCCTCTGGCTAGCCAGCCCAATCCCCGATCACTGGCTAGGCCAAGGGACCCCACCCATGCACGAATTCGTGCCTGGGCCTCTCATTTAAAATAAATGTTAATTTCTAGAGCACATGTAATTACTGGCTTCCACCTCATAGTTAAAGGCTTAAAAATATTTTAAAACTTCAGTCATTAAAAATTTGTACTTGAAAATATGTTGGAAATTCTGTATAATTTGTAATAACATGAATAAGAAAGAAAGAAAAGGTAATTCTGGCATTGTGAGCTCCCTACTCCAAAACTAAAAATCAAAATACATTTCACATATGATAGTTAAGTTGGACTTTTTATTTATTCAAGTAAACATTTTGATTATAATACATGATAATTCACATGTGACACAGTATTGGAGTCTATCGTTTGGTGTAGTCTCCTTGTCTGCAGGATGACTTTCTAGGTGATTCTGCAGGATCTGACATCAATGCCCAACACTGGCTTCCCAATGGCCATGCACACGTTTAGAGGCTGCTGCCTTCATCTTTCTTGGGATGCCCAATGCCATTTTCTCCCACCCAGTTCATCCTCCATTACTTATAAAAACCCCACTCTAAAACTCAACCTATGTTATAAAGTTAAACAAAAACACCCAGGAGTTAGTGTATATTTTCCAAAAAAAATAAAATAAAATAATATCATTAAGACTCTACTTATCTCTTTTTTTTCTCTAACTTCAATTTTGAAGGATTTATATAATCTTTAAAAAGTCAGAGTAATACACAACACAAAATATGCAAAGAACCTTATTACTGAATGTACATAATATGTTAGAAATTTTTTAAATACTAAAAAGCTTAATTCTCCTGGAAGAGCAATTCTCTGCTGGCAGCTATAGTTTACAAACAGAAGACTGTGCTTTAATAAGTGGAAATACAGTACCTGATTTGGTATAAAGTTATTGTGAGATCTTTTCTCACCATTAAAGTGCTTAATTAAGAAACATTCTTCCACCGCATGATTTAATTTGTCAAAGGCACAAAATATCTCTTACTGCTTAAAACATGTTTTTTCACTTAAATTTTACTTAATCTGAAAACTTTACTGTTCTTTTTTTTTTTCTGGTTAAAAAAAAAAACAAACAAAAAACTACTTGAAGAAAAAACATTTAACTTTTATTTTCAAAACTTTGCCACAAACAAGTATTCAACACTAAATTTGATCACCTCACAAGATTTGTGTGTGCCATGTAACTCTTATGACAAAAACATGCAAACTTTAGGGTAAAAGTTACAAGGAATAAAAATTCCAAAAAAGCGTGGACAGGGGAATCAATAAATTAAATATCATAGCTTTCATTTTATAAAAAAATAGATTTATAATCTTCTTATAAATCTGTAATGCCTACAAAAGCAGGAACTACATTTCAAATAGTCTTTTAAACACAGACTCATTAGTACAGTGTGGTTGTGGTCAGAAAAATAACAACTAAAATGGCATTTCAGTCAGCAGTCTAAATTCTCTTTTCAGGAAATTCCACATACAATTTAACAACTTGCATTTCAAAATGAGGTTTACCTTTCAACAGGCCAGGACTATTATAATTAGTATCTGATTATCACGCTCTTTTCCAATGAATATGTTTTACCAAAATTTTAAATATAGCTCGAGGATAGGAACTGATAACAATACTTGACTGTGTGGTTAGCACTCATGGCTTCTGCTTTGCTGCCTAAAAAATACTTTGGTCAGTAAATTAAAAAGATATAAATCAAACAAGGCCTAAAAAGTTGTTTTAGAACAAATTTCCTGATCTTAAGTGAACTGTAAATACATTAACAAGTCAAGGAAAAATATAATCATGTATGCAGAGAGGTCTCTATTTTTTAACAATTTGGCATTTTATGGCAATAATTTCCTTGTTTAAAATAATATATTGGTGTTCACTGATTATCATAGCTCTATGAGTTAAAACTAAACTATAGTTACCTTTCTTAGAATGTCCAATAATAAATGCATTAATTGTTCCTTTTGCACTTCCATGAAGACAGTCCTTCATCCTGTAACTTTTTCAGTTTTGGACCAAAACAGAACCACCACCCAAATCCAATAAGCACACAAATAATGGACTCCACATAATAGCCATCCAGCGCTGTAACACATGAGCCACCGAGTTTTTTGCAAAGCTGTAAAAATAAAATGATAATAAATATTCCATAATTTCAAAATGGAAGTATTCACACACTTACATGTTTCTACTTTGTAATTTAAAAGATTGATCAAAATTCATTTTCTGTTACATGTTAATATACCTTAATCTCTCTAATGCTACCGACAAGGGTAGAGCAATTTTCAGCTCCTGCTATAAACAATACTCCAAAAGTCAGCTAATGGGTACTTTGAAATAATCAACAAACTACTAACCATTTGGTTTTACATAACTGTTAAATGAATAGCCAATGAAATTTCTCTTTTGCTGTCATTAAAAAACTTAACTATTAATAAAGCATTTAAGTATCTATTGTGTACGACAGTGATCTTCAGATGGAGTGACTACCCCTTCCTTGCTGAGAAGCATCCCTAAGTAACCTACTCTTACTGATTTCAGTTACATTAAAACCCTTAGTTATGATGGGAAAGATATAGATTTCTGTATGAGAAACTATGGGCAGACATTATTTTAAAAATAGATATAGTTCTTCTAGAGGCAAAACGAGGAGATTAATGCATTAATATTAGTTTACTGTTATTTAAAATTACAACACACTTACCTCAATAGTATCAGGTGTTCGACAACTCTGGTTTGATGCACCCACACACTCTTTCACAGTGAGGGGATCCACTAGCCAAAGGGCTACTGTAGAAGGCCAGTTTCCTCCCAGATTGGACACAGTGTTTAAAAGGGTCATATATGTTCCTCCAATAAGTGGATCACTAACCTTTGCATTAAAAGCCATTATGGAAACATACATACTGTATAATGTAACCTACAAGGAAAATGTAAAACATCTTTAATATGACTAAGCTTTATAAAGCTATAGTCTGAATTAAGAAAATCAAAATTATAAACCTTAAAATTGATTTTCACGACCCTTATTAAACTGAAGTCAAACATTTATTGAACATTTCTTATTGACTAGGCTTTAGGCTAGATCATGACAATATAAAGATGACTAAGACAATCTCTCTGTGTCCTTCAAGAATTTATTCTAGGCTGGGAAAATAGGGATAAATAAATATTATGAAATGCAGTAAGTATTCTTAACAGAAGTATATAAATTGTACTACGGAGGTCTAGATAAATGAGAGCTTAATTTACCATAAGTAGTCAAGAAAGGATCAAATGAGAAAATGACAGTATGAGGTGGCTTTAAAGCAACATGCAAAACCCCATATTTGCACTGTACCTAACTATCTCTATCTCTATCTATCTATTTATCTATCTATCTATCTATCTATCTATCTATCTATCTATCTATCTATCATCTATAGTGCTGAATTGATAAATATAACTTTCAAAATGTAACTATAACTTTCAAATGTTTAAGCTAGGTTTCATTGAAAAATCCAAAGCGACTCTAAAATACACATTAGCAATTACTACAGTTGAATCCCAAGATACTGCTGGGCATCTGCCATTTACTTGAATCACTTGCCCCCAAACAAAACCCATTGTGCATCAGTAGCTTAGGTGAGGCTATAGCAAAGTGGGTATCACTTTTTTTAGGGATTACAAACATATTTAATAAAGAAAGAAAAAGCAGATTGATACAGAGCTTCCAAAATCACAAAGAGTTATAACTTTCAAAATGGTTCTAAACCAAAAACCTGTAACCTTTAACCTATCCTTATTTTTTTAATACGTACTTTCAGAAAAAAAAAAAAAATTGGGACTAGAAAAAGAAAGAATCAATGTCTAGGGATGGACTGAGAAATACTTAGCAAGGATAGTTTGAAATAAATTCTGAAATGTAAAAAATATTTGTCAAAAGAACAAAAAAAAAATAAAATGAATAAAGAAGAAACTCTCTCTGAATAGAACTCATTAAATCAAAAGTAGTAAGGGTTAAAGTACACTGTCAAATAATTTCATTGTCAGATCTGTGCTTAAATCTTAAAATTTATTATCATTCTTTTAAAGCCATTGTAGAAAAAAAAATGTCTTTACCAAGAACAGTTTACTCCCGCAGAAAACTACAAGCTTACCTGGTGTAACGCATAACTCAGCAGCAGCATGAAATAGTAATACACAGGGAATCCCCCTTGATGTTGTACTTTAGGAGTCCACCAGACCAGCAGAGCAAACTCTAATCCAAGCAATAATCTATAGGGGGGAAAAAATGGAGCTGACTTCCATTTTAGGATAAAAAACAACTAAAACAGACATCTGTGTGTCTACCACAGGAAAAAAGCTTGAATTTAAAACCTATGAGGCTAAATAAGAGAGAAAAGTGTACATAACGATATTAAAGTTAAAGATACTTTTTCCATATATACTCTACACACTGATATTAGTGACACTAATGAATGTTCCTCGTTTAACCTTTCTTATTGAAGAAGATTCTATTTTGTTTTTACCTGTAGGGCATGGCTTTGTAAAATACATCTAGTGGCCGGGGACCTGAAGTGTATTTGCTGATAATCAGAGGCAATATTATCTGTAAAGGAACCATTGGAACTGCCAATAAGGCTAAATGTTCTTTAGGTACCCCCTCTTCTACCAATTTCAATCCTGTTACTGCATCTGCTGCTGAAAAACCAATCTGCAATATAAAAACAGAAAAATACTTTAATTTGTGACTTAACAAATATTTTCTTCCAAGCATATGTAAGTTCTCAATAAACTCAATTTCATGATTAACCCATGACAGTTACAAGTATATTATTATATCTGGTACAACAATCAAGTTATTAGAGAAGGTGCATTTTGCCTTACGGTATACTGACAATATTCAGTGAAAACAACTAAAAATTCAGCACTCTTAGGAAATGTAGATGGCTCTAATTACAACAAAATTTCCATTTCAAAAGTTCAATATCTTATAATAAAGTGTCCAAATCCAAACTTACTGATTTGTTTATTTCAAATTGTTTAAAAAAGTCATTAACTGACTCCAAATAAATCTGGTTAAAATGGAGAATCACCGCCACATATACACATTTTTATGATTTCTGATTGACCATAATAAAAATTTCAGGTCTCCTAACATTTAAAAAGTAATTCTGAGAAAACATTATATCTGAGAAATTGAATAAAATGAGGGAGAAGAAAAAACTGTAGTTAGATTAATTCTAAAAACAACAACAAAAGTAAGAATGGTAAGAATAGTAAGTAAAGGTTGAAGTGAATTAAGATATTTAGATAATTTCAAAGTATTTCCCCATAAATTACTTTTTAATTACAAGAGGAAAGTAACATTATAAAGGGTTAACAAAGTAATCAAAGTTAATAACAGTTAGTGGGATAAAGGAACATGAAATGGCTCCTAATGTAATTCTTATTTCTGTGATATTTCTGACATATTTGTATAACTGAGCCTAGAAATAAACATCAGACAAATTAAACAAAAGGCCAATATTCTTTAAAAATGTGCAGGTCATAAAGGCCAAAGAAAGGCTCATGCCAACTAAACGTAACGTGTGGTCCTGGACTGGATTCCTAACAAGAAAAAAAGTATGTTATAAAAGCTATTATTGGGACAACTGGAGAAATTTAGATAGGGATTACGATTGGGTATTAATATTGTATCAATTTAAAATATCCTGCCCTGGCTGGGTGCCTCGGTTGATTGGAGCACTGTCCCATACACCAGGTTGGCGGTTTGGATACCTAGTCAGGGCACATACCCAGATTACAGGTTCCATCCTGTAACGAAAGGGGTACAGAGGGGAGGCAACTGATCTATGTTTCTCTCTCTCTCTCTTTCCCTGGCCCCCATTCTTTCTCTCTACAAATCAATAGGAACATATCCTTGGCTAAGGATAAAAAAACAAAACCCTGATTATTGTATTAAGTTGTGGCTTTGCCATTCTTAGGAAATACATACTTATGGTGTGTATGGATAAAGGGTCATGGTATGTATAAATTGCTCTCAAACATTTCAAAAGAAGCAGGTAATAGAGTACAAGTTTATAAAATAAAGGGGAACTAAATGTTAATAATATGGGAATTCTTTAAATTAAACAGTAAGTTTTTAAAAAGTATGAACTTCTAACAAATAAAATAATTGTTTAAAGAAATATACTTTAACTTACTGGAATGGAGCCAAAAAGCAAATTTCACCATGAAAACGTTAAAAGTCAAAGATATTTCACTTAAGTCTAGAAAATAATTTCACCCATTCTCTTTGTAAAAATCAGATATACAAATTCACTTCAACATTTACTCTGTCTTAAAACTGGGATAGATAGAAGATATTTGTAATACATACAACTAAGAAATACCTCAATCTAGGATATATACAAAAATCAAAATTCTATAAATTTAAAGAAAAAGGCAACTCTGAATATTCATATGGCCATAACCATATGAAAAATGCTCAACTTCTTTAGTCATCAGGGAAATGAAAATTATAACCATAATGAGATGCCTCTGCATAAACACCAAAAAAGCTAAAATTGAAAAGACAATCTGTTCTCAAGGCTGTGAAGCAACCAGAACTCAAATACTGCTGATGGTAGGAGTATTGAAACAACAACATCTTTGGAAACTTGTTTGGCAGTATATACTAATGTGAATATTTATGACCCAAAAATTCTATACTTAGGTATTTACCCATCTAAATGTTCACCTAGGTTTACTAAAAATAATATAAAAATACTCAGAGAAACACTATTCATAATAGTCCAAAAAGTAGAAATAACCTAAATATTTGTTCATAAAATACATTGTGGCAAATTCATACAATGGAATGCTATAAGCAATGAGATGAACAAACTACTGCTATAATTAACAATATAGATAAATTATATAAATACAGGGTGTCCCCAAAACTGTATAAATATTTTTAATACTATTATTAATTCCAATGGTTTATATCTGAAAAGAAATAAACATCAATTTTTAAAGTGTGTTTTGGAATACTGTATAATTTGAGTAAAACAATACTAGAGCTAAACATAAGAATACCTACTGGATATTTCATCTATATAGAACTCAAGAGAAAGGAAAACTAATTTCTGATACTAAAACTTAAGAAAGATGTCACTTTTGGTGAGATTTATTTTAAAAGGAGAAGATGGGATTTCAGATTCTGTAACTGAAACCTCTTTATATATTATAATGTTTTAAAAAACAATTATAATATATAATTATATATTATATAATATATATTATAATCTCTTAAAAATAATTCAGCAATTATATTCACTGACCCACTAATTGCTCATTTAAGAATCTATTGTTAGGAAACAGAACATCAAAGAAATACTTTTGCAAAAAGTACTCACTAGAACATTTTTATACTTAAAAACCCTAAGCAAATTAAATATGCAACAGAAAAAATGACTGAATTATGGTAAATTTATACAATGTGAAAATTATATAGTTACTAAAAAGTTTTCAAGTATGACTTAATGATACAGGCACATGGATATTTCATCTATATAAAACGCAAGAGAAGGGAAAATTAATTTCTGATACTACAAATTTTATACAAAATCTTGATGATTATGGAATCATAAGATAAAAATATGATATTTATATATAGTATGATCCTGTTACACTTTTAACAGTTTATGTATAAATATATATATAGCATTAATGTCAAATTGATTATAAAAGTTATATTTCTGTATATGAAGTATATGCATACACACATACATATAGGGGGAAATATACCAAAAATGTTACCAAAGGTGATTTCTACATTATGTCATTAGTTAATATAGTCTTCCTTGAACCTTTTAGCATTTTCTACACTTGAACCTTAAGTTCCTAAAGTTTAAGCTTCTTCCTATGTTTCCTTAAAATTTAATCTACCTTATCATTAGAGAGGAGGAAACATTACTTCAAAACACTGAAGCTACAATTTTTACCTCGGAGTTGTCAAAGATAGTTGTAGAGTGTTTATATAGATAAGTTTAAATACTAATGTGAAATTCCTATAACTGATTTTAGATTTTTTAGAGGAGTATTAATTCCAATAGCAATAGCTTATTTCAACAAAGTATACTCACCTTTCTTCTAGTATATGTCTTTAAAATGTTTTAGAGCTATAAGATTAGGACATCTTAATACAAAAAACATAAAGAATAAAACCAACATCACCAAAATCCCCATTTCTTTTATGGTTTAAATATATAGTCATATATTTCCGTTATCATTGCAAATCACATCTTAAGTAAATAATTGTACTATCTCTGATGTTAAAGGTATAGTCATTATAATAGCTATTATTTTTTTTCAAAGCAGTCACTTGTATACCAAGCATTAATATCATTCATTAAATAAGATTTCACTTTTACTACTTACTTCAAATTGGTATAATTCTTTTCAAAATCCCAAACATTTAGCTTACTTTGAAATTATATTTGTTATCATCACACCTTTTAAAACACATTTAATAAACTGAAATTTGTTGTTATTGTTAAATCCTAAGAGTAGTGGAAAAGCACCTATGATATGAAAAGGCAAGATAAGTATTTTACGATATTGTTAATTTAGCAGAATGGTAAATTAGCTTTATAAACCTCTTACCTTTGCAGTTAGAATCAGAAGGCAAAATGTCAGAACTGCTGGCATTTTTATAATTGCAAAAAGCAGCTTGTAAGTATCTGTGATACCTTGGGTTTCTTCTTTTCCTACTGATACCTCTTTGTTTTCTTTTTTCAGAATGGCAACTAAAGTTGTTGTTACCAAAAATACAGCTCCCCAGAAAAAAAGGAAATCTGAAATTTAAAATGTTAAAATCTATAACTTTTGAAATGACATAACTTCATTGATAGTACATAATTCTGTATACAACTTTTCCTCACAAAAACTTGGTTTGAAAAAAGTAACACAATGTGCCTATCATGTTTACCATAAATACCAGGAAATACAGATAAATGAGGCAGTCCTAGCTCTGTGAAACATATACAGTATAGACTCAAATAGACAATGATACTTTACAGTGGGGGACAAGAGGGTTACACACATTTAATGGGTTGAATGAAACAAGTCTGTCATTTCATTCAAGAAAAATTCTGGGACGCCCTACCCAACTTGGCTCAGTGGATAGAATGTCGGTCCATGAACTGAAGGGTCCTGGGTTCGATTCCAGTCAAAGGCACACACCTTGGTTGCAGGCTCAAGCCCCTGCCCTGATCCAACTAATTGATGGGTCTTACATCCATGTTTTCTCTTCCTGTCTCTCCCCCTCCCTTCCACTCTCCAAATATCTACGTTACTCCCCAGTGAGGAGTAACAAAAGAAAAAAGAAAGAGTTCTGGGAGATGATTTTCATATCCCATAAGCACCGTCAGTCATAATTCTTAAGCACTTAAGCCATTTTAGTTCTTTATTAAATATTAAATCATGACAATTTAGACAATAAACAGGTGATATTTTTACTTTTAAACTTTTTGAAAAACTGTTTAAGAATAGTCTTCTCTTTTCAATAAGGTGGTGGGGACCTCTCCCACCTTTGTTGCAGGAGGGCGGTAAGGAGCGAGGGGTTTAGGACTGCGAGAGCCTCGGACTGCGAGAGGGATGTTTGACTACCAGCTTAGGCCCTATCTCCCCCTCCCCCCGACCCCCCAGTCAGGCAGACATCTCCCGAGGGGTTCCAGACTGCCAGAGGGCACAGACCAGACTGAGCAATCCCCCGTCTCCCACCTCAGTGCACAAATTGAGTGCACTGAGCCTCTAGTTTATAGATAAGGAAATAGGCTTAGAGATGTTATGCCTGAAGTTACATTCTAAGCCAGTGGTAAAGTTGTGATTTTAATTAATTTTGAAACCTGAATCTCCTTAACTATCCTGAGAAATGCATCTTACTTTGCCACTGTAAAACTTACTGGATAACCCTATCCAGTTTCCTCATCTATAAAATAAGAGGTCTTGGCTAGAAAACCCCAGAAGCTTTCTAATCTAACATTTTAAATTTACATATGTGTTTGCTTGTTCTTTTTTATTGCTCATATAGCAACAATTTACTGTTCATGGAGCCTAGCCACCTTTTTTCAAAAACAAGTAGAGCATTCTTCAACCAGGGCTTTTCCTTTGCATTTAGTCTTGCTTCCCAGCTTGCAGGCTAGCTGAAGGTGATCACTACCACCTGAACCTCACTTACGATGGAGGCATATAGCAATATCTGGTTAGACCAATTTTCACTTTAGTATTTAAAATGCTCCTCTCTTATATGCTATCTGATTTGATTTTCATAGCAAATATGTGAGTCAGGCAAAGCAGGCATTACTATTATAAAGACATGAGAAAAAGAAGCCCAGAATATTTAAATCTTTGCCAAGGTACAATTATTAAGTGGCAGAACTTGAGCCTTAATCTGAATTTGAGTTTTATAATCTTTCAATTATTTCACATAATCTGCATAAAATTTTTAAAAAATTAACATTGAAATAAGAACTTACTTGAATTGGTTAATTTATTAGTCTCCACAACCCCAAACAAAAACAAGGCTAAACTATAAAAAAAATGACACAAATTAAAGAAACTAAAATGCTTCAATACATATGGAAATCTGTATTCTGAGGTGAATTGTTTCTCCAACTTGGAAAAGTTATACTTGATTTTAGATATTAGAAGAAAAACACACAACATTCTTAAAGGCAATGGTATTACACTTTAAAATAGTAATCTATACAAGTTATGATTAAAGTTAATCAAAATAGCATCTTTACAACTTTTAGTTAATAAAACATTTGGAGTCTGATTCTAAAGGAATGAATAACAATTTAAGATTATTCTTTAAATAAGGCTAGTGTTATTTTTGCATCCTTAATATATGTGAAATGTGACAAATAATGACTTGTTACAGAATTTCACCTACATTATTTTTTAATTTTTACATGTTTCTATTGATTTTTACAGAGAGAGGAAGGGAGAGGGATAGGCAGATGGAAACATCAATGAGAGAGAAACATCATCGATTGGCTGCCTCAAGTCCACAGTCCACAACCTGGGCATGTGCCCTGATCGGGAATCAAACTGTGACCTCCAAGTCAACTTCTGAGCCACACCAGCTGGACTCATCTACATTATTATTCTCATTCAGAAGGCTTTGGTTCCTCATTTGGTTTAAATGAGCTGTTTAAGAAACCCTAAAGACTTATTATCACCGTCACCAGAAATTTCAATTAATGGTCTGTACATAAATGTTAAGTGAAAATTAAAAGTTCATCAGTTATATACCACATTAAGAGTTCCAGTTCTCTGTTTTTAAAAATTTGCTTAGTATATTCCTCAATTTTATTATTTTTAAAAAATATATTTTATTGATTTTTTTACAGCGAGGAAGGGAGAGGGAGAGAGACTCTGAAACATGGATCAGCTGCCTCCTGCACGCCCCCTACTAGGAATGTGCCCACAAACAAGGCACATGGCACTGACTGGAATCGAACCTGGGACCCTTCAGTCTGCAGGCTGACGCTCTATCCACTGAACCAAACTGGTTAGGGCTATTTCTCAATTTTAATGAATAAAATCTTCATCTAGAATTTAAAGTCCTTGATATCAGTACCAGGAAGAAGAAGAAAAAAGAATAAAAACAAGTTAAACAGGTTTCAGCATTTGCAGATAGGATTATTTGTAATTTCTTTGTGCTTTGAGGATAAAACAACAGTGCACATGAAACAAGGAAATAGCATGATTCAGAGCCCTAATTTAAAGCCTTTCCATAGCTCACATGAACAGAATAAAGCTAATAGTTCACAAAGAGAAGCATTACCACTGCCAGAAAATATGACCATAAATAATAGCCAATAAGTTGGCTATTATTTAACAACATTGTTTAAGGTAATGGATTTTTTTTTTAATGAAGGTTACTTTTTTTGTTAATCCTCACCTGAGGATATTTTTTTCCATTGATTTTTAGAGAAGGAAGGGAGGGAGTGGGGAGAAGCAAGAGTGGTGGAGAAAGAAAGAAAGAGAAAGAGACAGACAAAGAGGGGCATCAATGTGAGAGAAACACACTGATTGGTTGCCTCTCAAACACACCCTCCACTGGGGCCAGGATGGAACGGGCAACCCAGGATGTGCCCTTGGCTGGGAATCCAATTTTCAACCCTTTGGTGAACTGACTAACACTTTAACCATTGAGTCAACCTGGCCAGGACCAAAGCTTAATTTTTTAAGTTATTATACAGAAATTAGCTTTTAAAAAAAGGTTAGGTGTTTTATTTTTATTTGTATAGTATTTACCCAGAGATTAGCTTTTAAAATAATGAATTAGTTTTTTAAATAACTTTTTACTTTATTATCATTCAGTAGAACTAATTATTTTTAGTGTACAGTTCTACAAGTTTTAACACATGTATCAACTTCAAATCACAACCATAATCAAGATTCAGAACAGTTCCATCACTCCCCAAAACTCTCTCAGGCTATCCATCACCTTCTTCTCACCCACAACCCCTAGCGACTACCAATCTGTTCTCCATCTCTATAGTTTCATCTTTTGAGAATATAAGGTGTTTTAACCTTAGATATAGATGCTAAGGTATGTATTATAGCCTACACTGAGTGGCCAGATTATTATGATCTCTGAACATATAATAATCTGGCCATATTAGAGGCCCGCTGCATGAATTCATGCATGGGTGGGATCTGGCCACCCTGGCCAGGGGGAGGGGACATGGGTGGTTGGCCAGCCTGTCTGCTGGTCAAACTCTTGGTTGGGGAGACAATTTGCATATTAGCCTTTTATTATATAGGATATACACTGAGTGGCCAGATTAATAATAATAATAATCTGACTACTCAGTGTATATAATAACCAATGTATCTAGAAATAAGTCAGTCAGTTCTACCCAATTCTAATAGCATTGTTTGTTACATAAAATTTATTAATGAATACTGCTTCAGAAAGCAAGACAAAGAATTGGTCCTGCTCTCTTCCTAATTCATAGCATGAATGTTTTATAGATACATACTATTTTTACTATTTTTTAAAAGTATATTTTATTGATTTTTTTACAGAAAGGGAGAGGGTAGAGAATTAGAAACATTGATGAGAGAGAAACATCGATCACCTGCCTCCTACACATCCCCTACTGTGGATGTGCCCGCAACCAAAGTACATGCCCTTGACAGAAATCGAACCTGGGACCTTTCAGTCTGAAGGCCGATGCTCTATCCACTGAGCCAAACTGGTTTCGGCTGTTTTTACTATTATCATCACCAGTTTGATTAGCTACACACTTAAAGCATCAATTTTCCAAAGCAACAGTTCCTTTTTCTCTAACTCTTAATGTGTATGCCTATGTATAAACAAGCTGATTCATAAACTGTTAATATGTTTAACTCTCTTCTCTGGTATCAGACTATCCTCCCTGCCCCCATCATAATCACTTCTTTTATTCATTACTAGAGATTGGGTGCACGAGATTTTTGCACTGAGGGGAGAGAGGGACCTCTCAGCCCGGCCTATGTCCTCTCATAGTCCGGGAGCCCTCAGGGGATGTCCGACTGCCGACTTAGGCCCACGGGGACTACTGGCTCCTAACTGTTAACCTGCCTGCCTGCCTGATTGCCCCTAACTGCCCACCCTGCTGGCCTGATAACTCCCAACTCCCCCCTCTGCCAGCCTAGTTGACCCCAACTGCCCCCCCCACTGGCCTTGTTGCCCCTAACTGGCCCTTCCCCCTTGCTGGCCTGGTTGCCCTTACTGTACCCCCTCCCCCTGCCAGCCTGGTTGCCCCCAAGCCTACACTGCGGGCCTGGTTGCCCCACACAGCCTGCTGTTCAGTTGTTTGGTCGCCCCTCACTAATCCCCCTGCCAGCCTGTTCTCTCCACGCAGCAGCCTGTTGTTCAGTTATTTGGTTGCCCCTCATAGTAACCCCCCTGCCAGGTTGGTCACCCCATGTAGCCTATTTGGTTGTCCATTCAGTTGTGACAGTCGCTTAGGCTTTTATATATATAAATTACACACATATTATATTTGAGTCAGGAAATTTAACCCTATAGATATATCTCTACCTCTAATTAGCCACTTGGCTGCAGTTTTTCATCTATAATAAAGGAACTGAAATACATTCTTCTTTCAAGTCATAAAACATTATGTTCTTATCTCTATGTCCTTCTGGGTTACTTTAATCAGTTCTTGCAGCTTAAAAAGTCATCCCTTTTTGCTAAGATCCTTGAAAACCATATGTGGCAGGACAGAAAAAGTCCACTTCTGAGTTCAGTACTGTCCTGGACCCTTGAAGGTACCAAAGCCAATCTCAGCATAGTCGTGGTTTTGTTTCTAAAGGATTCTATCTCACCCTGTCCTTCTCGTTCCATATTTATTCTTTAGAATGCTTTCTAGATGGCAAAAACTGTTCTTTCTCAATATTTTCCACCTCCATGTATCTGTAACATTCATAGTGTTAATCATAGTACATATTTTAGAATTTCACAAAAAAACTATGCCTTTTAATTTCCTGATTTTCTAGGCATATGCCTCAGTGTTTAGCTCTTCTTTTATTGCCTAAGCAATTTTATTTCCTTCATGATTATTTCTGTGCTCTTTAAATTCCTCGAAATCACTGTTTTTTTCTTAGTTATGCTAAGTTTCAGAAAGTACAAGCCTACAAATGTGATATGTGCAGTCATAAAGAAGCAAATGAAAATTCAGAAGCTCTTCAACTGTTAACTCACTAAAATGTTTGAATCACAAACAGCAGCCTACTACTGACATAAAAAGTTCAATTAAATAGTAAGCTATTTCTACGATTTCCTGGAGAACAAAGTTCAAATTCCACAGAATAAACAACTCTTCAAAATAAAAAATCAGCGTAAATAAAACTCCAATAGCACAATTTTGATCTTCCCATTAGGGAACAGCTCTGGGTAAGGGAGAATTATAACTAGAGGCCCGGTGCATGAAAATTCGTGTACTGGAGCAGGAGGGTCTCTCAGCCCAGCCTGTGCCCTCTCCCAATCCAGGAGCCCTCACTCCTTACCTCCTGCCTGCTCTTTACTGCCTGCTTGCTCCTTACCACCTGCCTGCTTGCTGCTCCTAAAGGCTCAGCTTGCTGCTCCTTAGTACTTGCCTCAGAAACAGGAGAGACTCCCCCACTGCCTCTGCGCTCCCCAGCCCTGAGCCCAGTTTCTGGCTGAGCGGTACTTCCGCTATGGGAGCTCACTGACCACCAGGGGAAAGCTCCTGCATTGAGCACCTGCCCCCTTGTGGTCAGTGCACATCATAGCAACTGGACATTCTACTGTTCAGTTGATTTGCATATTAGGCGTTTATTATATAGGATGGCTCCTGAATGCCATTTTCCAAAATGATGTTTTATCAATCACTCATATCATATTTAAGAGAAAGTTATAATTTACCTTGTTAGTAATATAGCTTCCATAGCCTCTTAAAGCTTACTTTCTCTACTAAGACTTTTGTATACTAAGTAACACATCATCTCATTAATCTTTCCTGGTGGCCTGAACAGTCCAATACACAATGAAAATCAGGACATATAAAAAGCAACAAGGTACCAATTTGTTTCAATCACACATTATTTTTAGGCAAAGATTTATCCAAAGAGCATTCTCTCTCCCATTCCAGAACATTCAGAGACAAATCTATCTATTGCAAAGCAATGAGCTCTCAAACATTTTTGGCTTCAAACCAACTGATGAAAAGTACAATTATCACTTCATCAATAGTAGTGGCTCACTAGCAGTTTGAGATGGTAGAAGGGGGGTTCTATAAGGGTATAAAATGAGCCACCAGCAATAATGAGCTTTCCTTCAATGTCTCAGGGAGATTTCAGGGAATGAGCAGTTCAGTTGTGGATCCCTCCCTCCTCAAGACACTCCCCACATATTATAACTCTTACATTTTCCTCACCACAAATCTACCTGATATTTATGCTATTGGGAATCCCTAACCTAGTACTGGGAAGATGAAAGTTTAGCTGTTTAAATTCATCATCACTATCAGAATGAAGAATTCTACTACATTCCTGATGCAGGTTATTACTGATACCGGTAATTTTACTTCTGCTTTCCAGTTGTTAGGAAAGTTTTTTTAAAAAAATCCTCAGAAAACCTTACAGAGACATGTTTTAAAAAAAATCCTCAGAAAACCTTACAGAGGCATGTATTTTACTCATGCAGAAAAAGGAAGTTTTGTAGAACTTATATCCAATTTCTTACTAGATAAACTTAAAACTCTTTCTCATTGTATTTAAATGAAATCTTCCTCATTTGGTCACTACCTTTCTTTCAGCACTATTTCCCAAACCCAGTCCCCACACCATTACTGCCTCAGGCACTTTGAACATCACGGGCATCCCGTACTTTTTTGCACGTTGCTTCTTCACGGCGCATTTTCACCTGGTGCTGGGCAATCTGGAATTCCACTTTCCCACTTCATGGAAACTTACAACTGAACAAGGTCAAATATCTGCCTATGAAGTCTGGCTCCCATAAGCAGTTAATAAGCAGTAACTGCGCACTCCCCTAAAAAATGTGTCTCCCTCCCGCTCCTTGTGGGTTGGACTCTGCTTTATAGCAGGCCCTTAGAAGTCTTGTCACTTAGCCCACTAGTTAATGTTTGAATAAATGAAGCCTATTCCTTTCACAAGAGGGCTAAATAAAGACTCTTGCTGTAAGAATAGGAAAAATGAACCAGAAAGCACGGAGCTAGAAATCTCAATCCAAGGAACAAGAGAAGTAAAATGTTGAACCATGGATGTCAGATTAGATTTTGCGTCTTCACACTGGCCATACTCTTAAAAAACGGGCATCAGTCAACAGACGCCCACACTCAGTTGTGTGTGCCATTCTACAACAACGTTCCGGCACACGCTGTCTCTCCCTGCTTCCTGCAGAGTATACAGTACTGATCAATTAAGATGACTCCGATGGAGTCACTACGGCCGCTGCTCATTTCAGTGGAACGGGGAACACTTACCTCGGGGGGGAGGTCATCTCCCATAAAAACGGGTTTCCTAGTGAATGAAGCAATGATGAGCTTCCCTTCCACGCCACCCGCTGTCCAAAAAGGATTCGGAAAAACGTTAAAAAGATTTAAACCCCGACAGCACAAGGAGTTTTTTTTTTTTTAAATAAATACCTGCGAGGGTAACGATCCCCCTGGGCTGCGGCTGGAACCGCAGGTACTTGTTGCAAAAGTCGGCCGACTCCAGGGCCAGAAACAAGACGTTGCCCAGAAAGTAGCCCGCCGTCTGGCCCACCGAGTTGCAGGTGGAGGCGTAGCCCACGTTCTCCCGGGACAGCATGGTGAGCGCCCAGCCGTCCACGGCGATGTCCTGCGTGGCGGCCAGGAACTCGAACAGGAAGAAGGTGGCGGTGAGGGCCACCACGTCGGGGCTCCGGCCGCCGGGGGGACCACCGTCGTCGTCGGGGCCGCCCAGCAGGCGGTCCACCTGCGTGGAGAGGTAGAGCATGAAGAGGCCCAGGATGTACTGCGTGGGCACGAGCCACGACTTGCGCCGGCCGAAGCCCCGCAGGTACACGGCGTCCACCAGCGGCGCCCACAGCAGCTTGAGGCTGAAGGGCCAGAAGACCAGGCTGAAGAAGGCCTGGTCCGTGTAGCTGATGTTCTTGCTCTGCAGGATGAGGGGGATGCTCCCCGCCAGGCCCAGCGGGATGCCCTGCAGCACGTACAGGAACAGCAGCAGCAGGATGCTGCTCAGCTCGGCCCGGTAGCTCCGCGGCGGCTTCGGGAAGCCGCCGACGCTCGCGTCCCAGAGGAGGGCCTCTTTGTCCCCTTCCCCGCCCACCGAGTCCGGGTGGCGGTCCTCCCAGCTGCCCGCGGGCGGCGGCGGCAGCGGCAGCGGCCCGCTCTTCATGTCCAGGGAGTGGTTGAAAGTGCCCGGCCGGCGCTGCCGACTGCTGTCCTTGTGGGAGACGGTGGGTGACATGTTAGAGACGAGGCAGAGGCCGCCCGTCTGCGGAGATGCCAGGGCTGGAGGGGTTGGGCGTCTGGGATCCGTCTAGTTTCCGGTCCCAGGGTCTCGGGGTCGATGGGTGTGTGTGGGTGCAGAGAGGGGCGTCAGGGCGTCAGGGGGGGGGACAAGGGTGCTTCTTACGGCGGCTGGGAGCGCGGAGGCCGCAAGCCAGTCCCCGAGCTGGAGGAGACCCAGGCGCCGCCGACCAGGCAGGTGTCCCGCCCTCGGAGCGGCGTCAAGGAGGCCGAAGCAGCCGCCCCCCCGGGCAGCCGCGCCGGGCTCGGGGCTGGCGGACGACGGAGCCGTGGTGTCACGATGGAAACCGGAGCCCCCCACCCCCCCAACTGCGGCGAGACCAAACGGCCAGTCTCGGCGGCGCCGACCTCCAAGCTCGCGCCGCGGCCGGAGAGCGGCTGACAGCACTTTCTCCGCGGGACTGCAGCGGCCGCGGTGGCCGCGGATAACTTCCTGCCTCATGCTTCAGGAAGTGGTCCTCTTCTCAAATAAGCCGGGTCCCCGCCTTCCGAGCCAGCCAATCAGGGCGCGCTGCCGGGGCCCGGCTGGGAAACGACGCCCGGTAGGAACCCACGACTCGGGTGGCCGGGATCTCGTGGGAGCGTTAACGCGGGCGCACAGTGCGGCGGGGGGGGCGGGGCGCCGGGAGAGCTCGGGCTCTGGGAGCGCATGCGGCGGCCTGGAGCGCGTGGGCCTCGGTCATTGGCCCTCCAGCTGCCACGTGACGGGGGC